>JASCZW010013497.1:0-25408 GCA_034211315.2 Aedes japonicus | reverse complement strand
GACCGGACCGATCAAAAAAAAAAAAAAAAAAAAAAAATGCGTCTGGATCTGTTGGCGATGCCAACGTTCCCGTTGCTCCTTGTCGAACTGCTGGCCCATCGGACACATCGCATTTCAAGCGTTCGACTAAAGCTGTCGAATCGAGTGCAGTTAATGTCAAGCTCCCACCAATTGCCCTTCGATACGCTTGTCAAACCTTCACCTCGCTGGGCATTGCTGCTGAATACGAGTTATCCCGCATAGGAACTAAGGTGATGCTACACATGAAAGTGGACTATGACCTAGCCGTGAAGCTCTTGAAGAAGGCCAATGCGGAATATTTCACGCACGACGACCCTGCTGAGAAGCCCTTCAAGACTTGTTTTGACCCGAAAACAATCAAAGTCGAAATCAAGGACCGGCACACTGAGCGAACAAATCGAGAGGAATTCGTAGGAATATCGTATGGAAATTTGCCAGAAGATATTATTGGAAATTTCATAGATAATCATCTAATGGAAAGAAGTTCATAGGACGATCGAATGAAAATTTTCCTCAAAATTGCAATCGAGATTCGAACCATGAACCTCCAGAGACGAGCCACAATCCCACGACACTATACACGTTTGATAAGTGATGTCAATTGAAAGTGTATAAGAGGCATGGTTTTCTCGACCAATGTAACAATAATTATTTCATACGATTTTGTATGGAATGAGTTTTGAATCCTTGCTATGTGGTTCGTAGTTCCGATCGTATGAAAATCGTACGGATAACTTCCTGAGTGTACAAGCTGACCCAACTGTCCATAGGATATCGAAGAAGGATGAAAATATGAAGAAGTACCCGGACAATGTAAACAAGTGCAGCATGTACTCCCATTTTTGACATGATATCCAATCCGAATTTAATTATATATTATATTCACATGTGTTTCCTTCATAGCGATTATACTCCTCCTTGTCCGACGCTTTAATTTGGTTTGCATCTATACTTTCATAAACTCTCTACATAGCGACTTTGAACAATGTTGTTCTTGGCATAAGCTTACTTTATATTTGCACTTCGGAATAATGTAGAGACCGTTAGAATTTGCAAGCCATGTTTAAAATTGTACAAAATATTTAAGGTATGCGGCGAAGGGAAGGCTGATACTTTTTGAAATCAATTATCTGCAAATTACTAGTAAGTAGTCATGCTAATGGAGCTTGTTAATCCAATTTTCTACACAGATTAGCGATGACGGTGGTGGCTGGCTTATACCGCTCATACCATTCAACCGCCTTACCGAAAGATGGATGCACACTTATTTCGCTCGTGCTTGCGCTAGCCTAGCTACAAATTCATCACTGGCTTGGTTATCAGACTGCATAAACAAGGGCTACCTAGCAACGGTTGCCTAGCCAAAGCCGATGGAGCCATCAGCTACCTGACCAATGGTTGCTCGCCAGAGCACCCTCCAGCATACTTGTCACTGTCAGCTGCCAATTCAATTCTGATTCATTGCCGGTCGCCGAGTGAAAGAAGCATTTTGCGAAGGTGTACCCCTTTTATTACACTGCTGCACGTGAGATCTCAAGGGGTGGGTCGCTCATCACACTTTTCTCCTGTGCTATTTTATCTAAATGTGTGTACAAGCGTTGCAATGTTCTGTGTGTTTCCGTAATGTGTTGAAGGTGCCGATGTGTTGACAGATCAAATTTTTATTTTTTGCTGTATCTGGCAACCATATTGCCAAGGTTGCTGGTGTCTTATTTTTATAAGCTCAACTGTCAAAAGTGTGCCTCAGTGTGCCACACATGTGGTATGGATTGAAAATCGAAGTTCCGCAATTAAGGACTGCATCGTTAATTATGAGTACACCTAAAATATGCTGTTTTTATATATGTTTTATTTATTTTGCAACTCAAATTCATTTACATTAATTATTGGCTATCAAAAAAGCACCTTCTTCTTGATGTTCCTCATGAGGTTTTGCACAACCGTTCCATCAATGGTTTTGCTTACGTTTACCCAGTCTTGATGTTTTAAATTTGATGATGTCATCTGCTCCTCTAGCCTTCTTCCGCAGCTTTCCTTTCATCTAAGCCCAAAATTTCTCAATGGGCCTTATTTGCGGACAATTTGGAGGATTCATCGCCTTTTCCACAAATTGGACATTGTTCTCTTCATACCAGTCCAAGATTGCACCCGCATAGTGGCAGGATGCCATATCAGGTCAAAACAGTGTCAAACCTTTGTGTTTTCGAATTAGTGGCAGAATTCGTTTCTGCAGGCATTTCTTCCGGTACATTTCGGCGTTCATATTTGCGATAGTGAAAAAAGGTGTCGATGTCATACCGCAATTGCAAATTGGATTTCAAAACAAAATGGATTTCTCCGAATTTGGAACATCCGTTCCACGCTTCACGGTGCAAAGCTGTGTCCCTGGAAGTGCCTTGTAGTCCAATTTGACGTACGTCTCATTATCCATGACACTAAACATGTCAGTTTTGCTCAAAACGTCGTCGTACAGCTTCCGAGCCCAAGTTTTCACGGAATTCGTGCTGCAATTCGGACATTTTAGTTTCCGGTACATCTTCAGGGAATTTCGCTCCTTTACGCGTTGGACCGTGTGAATCGTCGTTTCACACTTTTTTGCGCAATCTCTGATGGATACCTCTTTTTTCCCTCAAGAACTTTGCAAATTTGTTTGTCCACATTTGGGTTTGACGCACCTGTTTCTCTATCACGGCCGGGCAAGTTCTTCAACGTATTCTGCATAACAAACCCGTTGATTGCATTTTGGACCGCACAGACACTAACACCTTCTTCTTTTGCTATTTTTCTTAGCGACAAGCCCTTTTCAGTGAAGTACTTAGTCACAATCTATTTTCGCTTTTTTTCCGTAAGACCTTGCATTGTTCCGCTTGAAGTAAAACTTTAACTTCTAATGAAGGTTTTTGTTTGTTTACAAGGCAAGCAATAAATTGACACAAACAGCATTCAAAATAATTCATAGTCTTTTTCATACAGAACCTCGAAGGTGTACTCATAATTAACGATGCAGTCCTTATGTAACAAATTCGTCTTGTGTGTTAAACTTCGTGACTGGCACTGCTCTAATAGACTTTACCTTGGATCTCCCTTACTTACATTTGAAGTCTGTGATAGGAAAAAACTTGGAATTTAGTGCATTTGCTGTGGGAAACTAAATTATAGCATATCACATCATATTGCGTTATTCTCAGTAGTTTAATGTTGAAAATCAAAAGCTTCAATTTAGAAATCGACGCGTGGAAATATTTCCGATCGATTGGGGTAAACACCTGACCACTTTTCGTGACGATCACAATAGATTTTTTTTAATTGTACCCAGTAAAGAAAACCAAGACGTAGTCCTACGCCAAAACCATCGCCAAAATTTCACCAATGTATAAGACTCATGCATTAATAAACAAAAAAATATTTTTTTCAAACTTTTTCATGTCTCAGAAAATGTTTTTTTCCGGCTTTTTCAAGCAAATTTCCTTCACTGTGTAACTTTTTTTTAAAAGAAAACTGGCAACCCTGAATTTATTAATATTGTTTCTTGTAAATATATCCATGAACCCTACGTGTGGACAAAGTTTCATAACAATCTAAGACCCTTCGGCCCAATCTGTACGATAAAAAACCCCACGTATGATTTTGACTTCCCAACTTTGCGAGCCACATTTCGAACAGAAAGATTGGGATTTTTCTCAATAATGGCGACCACCTTCTTGTCCATTTTCGGAAGTATACTTTTCGATTTGTTCCACTTCTATCCTTCCGATCCACAGTCAAGCGCTGGTCAAATGATTTGCGAACACAAAACACGGTACTTTTCGGTAGTTTTAGTTTCTTGGCAAGATCGCGTACCGATAAATTCGGATTTTGGTGCCGTTCGTGCAAAATGCACTTCCACTAGATTCGATGCCATTTTACTGAATGTTACAAGAATGTAAATATGTTATACCACGAAATAAAGTGGAGAGTGTCACCTGTCATATAAATGAAAATGCATGTCATTTTTGGATTAGGCTTGAATTGCATACTTAAATTGTGAAAAATACAATTAGAATCAATTTTTTTATAATTCATTGTCATTTTGCGTACCCTTTGCCTAAACCGTTTTCGATTGTTTGTTACTCTTTTTTTGTTTGACATGTTTTCAGATTGCTGTTCTTCTTTTCTCTGTTCGTTCCTCAACTCTAATCATATGTTTTTGGCATGTATGTGAAGTAAGTTGAACTGCTTTGTAGTAAAGTTTAGAAAAATGTATACTGTTAATATATGCTTATATCTATTTCGATCATCCCATTCATCCTATTTCGTTCATCCCATGTGGGGTTATTTTGTTCCTTCTCAACGATGAACCGATTAATATCCCAACCTTTAATTTTAACTGAAATTATGAAAATAGGCATAGTCGAGTAAAATTGTAGTTTTTACTGCAAGATATTTTTCAGTGTGGACACATCAAGGTGGTCATCCGAAAATTTATGTAAAGGTTGCCAGAATACACAATCGAGCTAAAAAATCGCGCAAATGGATGAAAACTAATGCTTTTCGAGCAAACGTGGGTTTCATCTTGTGGGTTTCATATGAGTAAAACTGCGTTTTCCTGTTTGTAAACATTGTTTCTCATTCCCACCTCTCTTTATCTTGAAAAAATCATAAAGTTGATGAATTGTGAGTAATCGCTGGCCCACAATTACATTGAGGATGCGTTTGCGTTAATTTGACAGTTTTCCCATGGGTTTTTGTCGAATTTACGTCAACGGAACGTACACGTATCAATTGTGGAAAAGCCTTAATTGTATGTATGTATGTATGGTAGCCACCATCCCCTCTAGCCCTTGGCTTGGATGCAGCTCCACTTAACAGCAAGATCAAATTGGGCCACCGATCTGAATTCGCACTATCGCTGTATGAAGGGCCAAAAACGGAGGGGTGGACCCGTAAGCAGAGACACTTACACGAAATCCACGGGAAATTAAAAATCTCCTTCCAACGATATGATCCAACAAATCGAATAACACAATTCGCAATACTCATTAAGCTTTCTACAGGATGGCTTGTTAAGAAGGGCGCGTCACTCTCCCTGAAACTGTTGGAGTAGAACTCGCAGCACCACACTCGAATCGGTAGGATAAGAAATGATACTGTTTGTTCCCTCCTAGACTCAGGCAGTCAATCAAACCATCGTCCAGTTTCAGCTTGAATGATACCCTGGTGCTCCCTCCCAACCCAGTATTTATTATATTTATATAAATATAGATGTAATGTAATAATAATATGTTATATATGATTATATAGTAGAGCAAAAATTATATAAGGATATTTAGTTAAATTATGTAATAGTTGGAGTTCACGAGCCTATGATAACCATGTTAAACTAAATTAATTAACCTGCTGAAATAATAATATTAAGGCAGTAATAATAATATGCAGCTTCGTACCACTTTGTATCACTGATGGGTGACTGTATCTCTGGAATGTGAAGGTCATCTTGTTATTCATTGAGGTATAAATATCAATAAAGCATTCAATTGTATATAAAACCATAATATTATATTATTACGTATTTAATCATGACATATAGACATATAGATAGATATTTGATTATTATTTGATATAATTTAATAAAATAATTATACCGGCCGGATCACCAAACTGAAGCAATTAAAATTTTATTAATTATTTTATTACTTCTTCCATAATATTATATGTATGATATGCAATTAATAATGATGAACAGCTGTGTTCCTCTGAACCGGTCAAATAGTAGTTGATGATCGTGTACTGAAATGTTAAGGTCATATTACGCCATTTAATGGAAAATATAATGAAGGAATTAAAGGTTGAGTGGTCGAGAGAGTCGTCAACATTTCT
The DNA here is from genome assembly GCA_034211315.2 of Aedes japonicus. NCBI lineage: Eukaryota > Metazoa > Arthropoda > Insecta > Diptera > Culicidae > Aedes > Aedes japonicus. Next base: position 19,531 of record JASCZW010013497.1, on the reverse strand, counting down.
ATTAATGAAAATATGCTAGAGCTTGTAAAAAACATGCATCATATAATAACACATACTAGTATCTACACATCTATATATACATCCATTGCTACTTTCGAGAAGGCCACTCCGACGGTGCTAGATACAGCTGAAAATTGATCCCCATTCTTACTGCTGCTTCTACCAGAAGATGATCATCCTATAACCGCAAGACCTCCTCTCCTAAACTGTATGGTACCTGAGAGAAATTTACCTTTCTGGCGTAATACATGTAATGAAATATACAGAATTAGGCTATGAATAAACAATGTCCTATAAGATAAAATATATAGTGAGGGTATATTGTAATATGAATTGAAAATTACATGTGTGCCGACTGCTGTTTTGTTGCAATTGTAGACAAACTTGCGCATCCATTATGAACCAGAAAATTTAGGCAATGTATGACCGCCATGAAAAAAAAAGAATTTTAAATTTTAAATTATTTTGTAATACCTGACGACCTGGAAGACCTGAAAGATATGAGAGTGGAAAATTATGATATGATGTACCGGTCGCACCTCCTCACTTCGCTATTGTCGGATTGACAACATTGCCCAGGCTACGCCAACCAGCGTCTCCATGTTTCAGCTGGCAGTCTTTTGTGATCATATGACTCGTGGAGGCGTAATTGTGGAAAAGCCTTAATTCGGTAGAAAAAAGTAAACCACAATTGAGAAATCCACGTAAAGCTAAAGTGAGGTTAAACATCGTAGTATCTAAAACTGAAATTGATAATAATTTTCTAGATATGTTTCAAACTGTGTGGGATTGGTCAGTGCCGTAATTTTAGTAAATTTTCTTATATTTTTATCGTCAATTACTTTGCCCTTGAAAGAGCGTCATCTACGACGTTTAACCTCACTTTTGTGTTGCCTAGATTCCTCTATAGATTCGACTTGCCCCTTGTCTTAGAACCACAAAATATTAATCGATTGGCATGGAGCATATGAGCTGTCTGTAACCCAGTTTGTACAATTACCACCGTCATGGAAGTATTAATCTTCGTAATGCAGATGCTAGTTTGCGTAAAAATGTGAATGTAAATGTGTTTCGAAATTTGTTTCTTCGTATCTTTGTTTACAAAATCAGTTAAGTCGTTTTGAATAAGTAGTCAAACTTCTTAACAATTGTGAACGATAAGTACTATATTTCAGAACACAAGTAAGAATCAGTTTGGTGCGACTACATTCCGCAAAATACTCCATTTGAAGTCCATCCCGCACGTCAGGGTGATCTGTTCGATATTATTACCAAATAAGGATGGACCGGATCATCTTCCGCGTGCGTGGAGCGACATTCCATTTAGGGGCTCACACCACAAGGGTCATTATCGAACGGCGATTACGGCCATCGCCGTTTTTGCTGCTGCTGTTGTTGTTGTTTGTATTTATTATTAACACCTCCTCCTACACGCGCGTCATTTGTCAACGTCGTCATCGGGGTGCACTGTTCCGTGATGACAGCAGCGGACGCAGCAATTTCAACCAAAAACGTCCGTTCCTTATGTGTAATTCCGGCATTTACGAACGCCATCACGTTCGAATCATAGAGAATGAAAATCGCAGTTCGCAGTAAATTTTATCATTCGCCATTAAAGTGGTAATTTTATTGCTCCCGATCGCGCGACGATTGCGAGCTCGGTTCGAATCGATTTGACATCCCTCTGTTTGCTACCAACCGTGGCTCAACTGGGTTGTTTTTTTTGGCGTTTTAATTTTTTTTCTCGATTGTGTCAACAGCTGCAGTATTTTGAAATTAAACAACCATCAACGGTAGATGGGGGCACATAATCCCCGATTGAGGACTGAATTTGCGGATGACGAGAAGTCATAAATTCCCCGTGAAGGTTATTAACGGGTAAATAAATGTTGTCTCGACTTGTAAAAATCGAATCATCGCTTTTAGGAGTCTACAGACTGGAGAATTTTTCAGCGCAGCGATAGCGAATAACTGTGGCAAAAATATCGCCATAAAATCAACAATCAATATGCAACTAGCGATTTGAAATTGGTTCACTGTTGTAGAACCCCTTGGTCCGAATTACACCTTGAAGCCAGCACCTCGCTATACATATATGCCCCTTTGTTTTGATTTGCTGTGTTATTTTGACAGAATATTTGAGAGTGTGTTCGGGTGAGTTCATTATAAGGGGCGCATTATTAAGCTTGGGTCCGATGTGCTAGTACTGACTGAGCCAAGAAAAAAAATCGTTTTTGTATGGGACCTACTGGTCTTAGAGTTAGTCTATGATAAAATCCCGTTCAACCCGGTAGCGAATTTTGTGTACACAGTGAAAATTATTCTGTAATTTTTTATTTTATTTTCATGCACATAAAAAACGCATGCGTTTTCAAATTTACCCGGCCCGAACCAAAGCCTGTAATATTTGCTCAGTTAAATTTGACATGACCTTAAATGACCGCCTAGTTTATTATTACATCGAAGTTTATACTTCACGTTACAGAAGAAGCGACCTTTTTTTATGTCAAATGTCTTAGAAATGCATGAAACAGCGTAATCTTGTTATTTTGAAAAAAAATCGACCTTCTGGGATTTTTTTGTCATGCTGGACACTATCCGAGCAGGACACAAAAACATATGAATACCTAATTTAGATCTTAATAACTGGCCTCAGAGCTTAGAGAGCTCAGATTAAGGGACAGTTAGGATGACCAAAAAGTTCTTTTTTTTCTTTTTGCATAAAAAGTTGGTAAAACTCCTATAGAATACGCTCCTGAAACCCTTTTTTCGAAATTCGAACTCGAATTTGCTTCGTTTTATCATTTTTCGAAGACGTCTTCTTCGCGCGCAGACCGATAATTAAAACTTTCAACGCGTTTTTCTCAAACCAGTATTTTGCCGGTGATAACTCGAAAACGAATCTTCCGATTAAGCTGAAACTTGCAGGATTTCTTTATTCTAGTATTACCTTCTAGATGAATTAAAATTTATTGTAATATTTTACTATTAAATATGGAAAAAATGATAAAATGGCGGAAAAATGTGGATTTTTTCAAAAATGTTACGCCAAAAGTGCAAATTTATTTTTTTGACTTTTTTTTTCAATTCATCTACTAACTGTAAATGTAATTAATGTATTTTTTTTTTTGAGTTAGAAGGTTTCAGATCAAAACTGCGACCAGGAGAGCCGGCACAAGCAAAATACAACGTCTTTTTCGACGCAACCTAACGGCCGCCATTTTGTTGAAAAAAAAATTCAAAAACATATTTTTGTATACTACATGGATACACTTATAATTGTAAAAAAAGTTTTGATTGATTTGAGTAAAAACTTCTTCTTGAATTTTTTTTATCAAAAATGAGTTTTTTTTCTCGGTCTAACTGTATATCCCCCCTTAAGAGGTAAAATAACTAAGCAAAATACTTGAGAATTGCAAGCAAAATATCTCTCGAATACCAAACATGTTATTTTGCATACCTGGGAATACCTGAGAGGTACTCTTTTGGTATTGTCTTACCTCAATTTGGTATTCGCATAATATTTTGGGAACAATTTTACGGCATTTTTCTCATGTATTTTACCTCTTAATCTGATCTCTTAAATACCAAGGCTGATTATGACAAATCAGTCTCACTTTGAAATAAAACATTGTTAATATCAAATTCTTCTCAGGATGTCATAATGAAATAAAAATGACCTTGAGTAATTATAATTGTAATTTTTTACACCATAGTTATTATTATGAGTTAAAATTATATGCGTTCGTCAAAAGTGATTCATATATAATATTTTTAAAGATCACTCTTGGAAGTAAGAAAAAAAACCGTGACCTCTGCGGACTGTATCGAAAATAAGTTATCCACATATTTTTCTTTCAAATCATATAAAAAAATGACGTTTGCTTATGGATGATTCTGTATTGCGTAAAATGGAAATCGTGTAAACCGGATGAAATCAATATTATTCTTTCACGAATTTGAGAATTTTTGATAGAACACTTTTCATCAAGTTCCGGACAAGCATTTTATCACTTTTTTTTGGACGCCTTAGCCATTTTTTTCAACTTCTGCTTATTTTCAGCTGCTTTTTAATACCCATTCACAATCGCCCAATAGCGTTCGATCAGCCGAAGCTGACGATAATGCGCTGGATTATTATGCAGCAATCTCCTCTGCGGACACTCAGATCGATAGATTTCTGAATTGATTGTTCCGGTAGTGGGAAAATGGTAGATTTCATACCGCAGAAACATATTGCTTGTCAATCCAGCACTTTTCGACCAAACTTCTCCACTTCAATCGACCAGTCTGCTTCGCTGACATCCTCCTCTACAACAGCATAGTGATATTGTGGACCTGGAAGGGTTTTTGAGTCCTCTTTGACATAGGTTTCGTCGTCCATCAAAATACATGCATCCGATCGCTACAAAACTCGTTCACGTTTAGAGATTGCGAGAAGCTGTCTTGAACAATGATGCTAGTTCTAGTGTGTTCTACAACTTTTGTCAAGACTACAACTTTTTTGTACAAGTTCTGAAAAAATAGATTTTGGATCACCCTTATACGTGGATACATCATCACTCTAATGGTACGAAAAGATATGTATGACAATAAACTTCTCCGAAGATGCTATCCTTGTAAAATTGCACATTTTTGCGCTAATAAATGAACGCGTGATTTTAATGAGTTCGTTCTATTGCAGAGTGGTCCAGAATGCGAATTTAGCTGGAAAGAAACATTTTCAGCATAAGTTTGAAGTTTTGGAGCAAAATTGTCTTGCACAAAGTTGTTCTATTAACAAGGCGCTTCCTTTGGTGTGAATGAAAACTAGGGTTGTCCTTATTTTCAGAGAAATCGTAAATCTAAATTTTTTAGTTGCAGAAATAAAGGCATGCGTTGTTATAAAAACTTGCAGAATAAATAATTTAAAGCAACTTTCATGGTATATTTTTGTCTGTACCTTTTGATATGACGGAATTAGAGCAGTTTTTCCTACGTAGCTTAGGGTGTATCATATAAAAATCAGTTATTTTGCTGTTAATTTTTTATTTAAAATTTTTCAGCAAATTTGTTTTCCCATTGATTCTAGAACAATAAAAGTTAGAACATTTGGTGTGCTGAAATCGTCCCTATCGTATGTCAAACAAAAGTTATTATGGTTTTTGTAAACAAAATAGGCCTTTTTCGAATGTTGGTTTTTCTAGTTGGGGCAAACCAAAAAAAAAAAAATCTCTCTCAACAGCATTTCAATGGATTTCTATTATTGCACATTAATTACGTCTGAAAACTGTAGATAGGTTGTTTTTTAAATTGAGTAAAACACAACTTCAAACTTCGGCTGAAAATGAATCTTTCCAGCAAAATTCGCATTCTGGACCACTGTGATCACATGGACGCTTTTCAATTACACTCGCTTGTTCATTCGTAAACATTAAAAATCTCGTAATTAAGCGCAATAAGCGCAAAATTTAACGTTGCCAAACCGCCCGTTAGATATGCAACCTACACAAGAAAACTCTTTACACAAGTGGTGAACGCATCTGAAATTATGTGGCAGCCTTTCACGCACGCATGCGCATTGTCTTCGTTTGCTGCTTCTGACCAGAAAATGGCCGTTTTCTGAATGCACTGGTCTTCTTTTTTTTCACTCCACACTCTGCCAATAATCAAATCCCCGCTATGAGGCGACTCTATAACGAACTTCAAAACTGCTAATAATCATCGATTCACTCGCGACAAAGCGGACAAACACTCCAACCTAATAATCTATGTCCGGATTTCACAATACTACCAACTACCACTAATAAACAAAACTAAGCTGATGTAACTCTTCTTCCGAGTGCGAAAAAACAAAAGAAATGTGGAAATACTACCGACACTCACACATTTCGGAAGGGAATCGGTTGTATTCACTACGTCTTTTCCAAAGCACGCGTATATTTAATGATTTCACTGTCAGTTAGAGTTAAATTACGAATCATTGTTTGATTTATTTTTCGCGAAAACGACGCAACAAAAACAAAACACGTCAGTTTCAAAGCACGGCTTTTATTCATTTATTCATTCAAAGTTGCTTGAAATTATTTAATCTACAGCTTTTCTGAAGAATGTATGCTTTTATTTCTACAGTCAAAAAAGTTAGATGTTCGATTTCTCTGAAAATAAGGACCACCCTAGTTTTCATTCACACAAAAAAAAGCGCTTTGTTACCAGAAACAACTTTTTCGGAGACAATTTTGCTCCAAAACTTCAAACTTAGGCTGAAAATGTGTCTTTTCAGCTAAATTCGCATTTTGGACCACTGTGCGTTGCAACAGTGACGTGTGTTGTGTAAATATGTTAGCATGTTAAACGCAAAAAAATACGTTTAGAAATACGTTTAGAGATAACTAGTAGCTGTCTGCGACAGAGATGCTTGTGATTGTGTGTTCTACAACTTTGTGAAGACAATAACTTTTTTTGTGCACGTTCTGGATTCCGAGTTTTCTGGCTCTTCCTGGCAATTCATCATAAGAACAGTGTTCCCAAAAAAAAAATCGAAAACAATCAACAGGATTGTCCAGAACGGCTTGAAAGTGTTGTTACAAAGCACAAGACTTTTCAAGTGAGTGTGACTGTTGTGGGCCTCTCCTTTTCAACAATTAAAAGAAATTGTACTATTTTAGGCAACAAAACGAGCAGCATTTTAGAATACATGTGTATAATTTGATGAAAAATAAGGGATTTGAAAATTGGTTGCCGAGAATAGTAAACATTACCGAAGCCAACATGTCACCAATATGTTTTGTAAACGAAAACTCAAAGTTTAATTCCATTTCTCAAAAGAGGATACTTTTTGAACCAACAATCCGATTCGTGATTTCTGTTTACTTGATCAACAACTATTTAGTTCCATTCAATTTAATCTAGCTAGTTCGAAAGATTCTCATTCCAGCCTCTTTTCAAATCCGAGCCAACGCTCGAAAGTAGTAATCGAACCCAAACCAAGCACCAAGCCACGCACACACCATGCTCACTTCCCACGTGACAAACTACCTAACCCGAAACCTTGATCCGGCGGATTTGCGTTCGAAGCCAGCCTCAATCAGTCACCCGGCACCGATTCCGGCGATAAAATTTAATCTGCAGAAGAAAAAAAAAAGTCTCTACATATACGTGTAAGGGTGTTCGTTCGCTCCAGCAGAAGACCACATTAGAGGGAAACATATCATTTCAATCCAATCGCGAACGCACAGCCCGGATTCGAGTTCCACTGGCTCATTGCGTGATGTGGTCGGGCGACGAGGGCGACGGGGGCACACTACTAAGAGCCAGAACTTGTTCTGTTCACAGCTCGCTGACTTTGCTCTAGGTTCTCCAGCTCCGTTGGCGGGTAGCACCGAGACGTCATGTGTGCAGTGTGGGAGGACAGATCTCCGTTGCGGTCAGGCGAACTTGTTTCACGGCATTCGGCAGTCAATTGGTAACCAGAGTCAGGTTGACTTCGCTTCGCTGATAGGTGGATCGGTCCAAGTGGGGTGCAACTTTTCATTTTTGCCTGTAATTGAAAAGTTACTCGACTCGCATGCACGGGTGCGGGACGACGCGGATTGGTCTAGTTGAGTACTTTCGAGATGGATTTTTGTTTTCAATCAATTTGTTCGAAGAACAAGAGGATTGGGAAGGGCGGAACATGCCAGCACTTGAACGAGAAACCCGAGCACACTTGACCCAGTTTCAAAGTGCATGCAGATTGTGATCGAAGTAGCATCGATGAGAAAACGCGGAAATGCTTAAATCAAACCCATATTTGGATCCAAGTGGGCGTGATAATTAATGCCAAACGCTCGCCGTTAAGGTAAAGATCTTACTCATCATCATCATCATCATCAGTCGCACCGCATCTCGCCAACTCAATCAATCCGGAGGCAATACGGGAGTGTTTGTTTAAATCTTACATCGCAGAGGAGATGGAAATCGCACTTCAGCCAAATCATTGCCAACTCGGGCGTTGGTGAAGACCACTTGATCGCATGGAAATTGTGCTAATATGGCAATTCGGGAATGATTGGATTGCATCATTTGTTATTCAAAGCCGGACAAATCGATGGAATCGGCAAAACGGCCATCACAGCATGAGTGAAATGCTGGTTGGATGGTTGTTTTCGACGCTTTTTGGTCACCTCCGAATTTTTGTTGTTGAATGATTTGGAGTTCTGTTTTTAAGGTATTGAAAGCTGCTATTCAAGCTAAACCGAGTCGATCCTTTTAATGCTTGATCCACTCAGTGTTTGGGTGCACAGAATGAGACATTTCTTCTCCAAACAAAGTACATAAACACGGGTTGTGATTTCATTCTGCTGGGAATTTATTGAACTTCAAAGAGAAAAACAGTGAAAAATTATAATTCATCATTTCAGATGAATTTTCGGACTTTTCGCTTAACTTGCCATTGTTTGCACAGTATATTGACTGTTCCAAAAAATATAAATACGCAGTCTTTCTCAAATAAAAAAAGACCATACTATGATTATTGATTTTATTATTCTCAAACATAGTAAATAACAATGTTTAGATTCCATCGGAATGTTTCGATAGGGCGAAAATCTGGACAGTTTGGTGGATTCATCTTCTTTTTTTTTTGTAAGGTTTACTGGCGGGACTCTGAGTAGAGTAGAAATCTCTACGCCAGGCCTTTGATGATACCGTTGCGTAGATCTTTTCGAATCATTTTGCCAGCCGTACACGGAACATGTCGTCCAAGAAGACGCTTTTGCAAATGATTCGGAAGGAGCCACGTTTGAGAATTTTGTTATGTTATGTTGTTCTTTGTTATTTTTTTTCCATAGTCTATTTGTGATTTTGTTAGTCAGTATCACATTTTCAGCTTGAATGATTTGTTTCGAAGTTCCTTCTGTCTTTTGTAGTCTAGTCCGTTGGATTGTTATTTGTTTGAAAGTTTTCCGAAGCAGTTTTCTCGAACCAAAAATAAGAAGTTATTGATTTAGAAGGAGATGTTCGCTCATCACCATGAGGCACCAAGAGTGAACAACAATGTTTTTGGCTAGAATGAAAGATGTGAAGAGAAAGTGTTGAAAGGTCCGTCAGAGTGCGTCAGGTAGGAAAATTAACAGATGTTTTGAAAATTGGTGTCGCTACAACCTACCCCGCAGTGGATGTTAGGCAAAGATTGACGTCCATGGTCTCGAGTACCATTGGATACATGCCCTTTCGCTCAATTTTCAAAAACATCTGTTAATTTTCCTACCTGCCGTACTCTGACGGACCTTTCAACACTTTCTCTTCACATCTTTCATTCTAGCCAAAAACATTGTTGTTCACTCTGGTGCCTCATGGTGATGAGCGAACATCTCCTTCTACACCAAAATAATTAAATTTTTGAAAAATTGTCAAATCATTACTTTTTATCCAAAACGAAAAAAAAAAATGTGACTCGAATTAGTTCGATAAGTTTTCCGTTCTGGAAGTTATTGCCGAAAACAAACCGCCTAAACAAGACATGGGTTATTCGATTTGTTGGAAGGGGATTTTTTTCTCCACCGTTTTTGACCCTTTTTACAACGTTATTATGACTTCAGACCGGTAACTCAAATCAATCTTGCAATCTGCTAAGTGGAGCTGCATACAAGACATTGTTTTAGAAGCGATTGTGTTTGTCTTACATACATGCATATGTTATCATGAGCAAATCCAGTTCCGGTAAATAAAAATTTGGGTATCTCATGCTAAACCACAATGGATAATTCCTAACCATTTTTATTCGTGATCTAAGAAGTTATTTATTTTTTGCTTTGATAATCCAGTGAGTGGAATGCTTACCCCAGGGTGGCTTGCTAGCACATTCTTTCCTACACTGAAAACATATTTTACTTTGCTACTACTGGAAATACATGTAGATATTTTCCAATACTAAAATAAGAGACTTTTACATGAATATCACATAGAAAAGAAAATTCTACTTGAATAAGCATTTCTACGTCGTAAAGCATTTTCCACTTTCTGAATCCCATAAAATTTAAGTGAATTTCTAGTGGGTACTTTCCACTGATTAAGTGAATTTTCTTTTGGGTGTATGTCAAAATTTTAAGTTCATCTTAAAGGTCGGTATCGTGTTCGAAAGAAGTTCCTTATTATGTTCCAAAATCATGTTAAATTCCATGTTAAAGTAAAAAAAATTCTTCTTCAGAATCCACCTGAAAAGATCGAATACTAAAATTGGAATTTGTAAAGTTTCTACACAAACTAATGGGAGCTGTCACTTTTACTTTCGGAAAAATGTTCCGCCCGATTAAGTGAAGGTGACATTTCGTTCCATGCAGATCAATTGTATGGAACAAGGCTCAAACGACCGCTTGTGATCATAATCGGAACTGTGGATTCAAATTATTATGGAATTTATAATGGGGTGGGGCTAGTGTTTCAATTTTGACATAGGGACATTAGCAGATTATGTCATCAACTATTGGTGCACAAATCAGCAAGGAAATACGTTGGGAAAACATTCAACAAGTTTCGCAAAAACAATGATTTGTAAAGCAGAAGTCGTACGCCAAAAATAAACCCATAAGGAGCGGGAGATAGTTTCTCTCCCATGTAGGGGATTTGGGAGTACAAATAGACAGTTCGTTAGAACTATTAAAAAGCTATCGGTAGTATATGAGCACGATCAAGTGCACAAACTTTTACCAGTCAAGGTGATGCATTCGATCATGCCTTGACCTATCCCGCATGGGGATGCTTGGTAAAAGTTTGTGTGCCTGTTTCGAAATACTACCTCACAATGCCCTCCGCTCAATTTCAAAACTACTTCTATTCAATTTTCACAGCCTGCCGTGAGCTAACGGAACTATCAATACTTTCTCTTAACAACTTTGTTCTAGCTAAAAATTGCTGTCTACTCCTAGAGCCTCATGGTGATGAGAAATTATTTCCTTCTCAAAACAACATCATCACAGATCGTTATTCCGCGTATGGGAGAATACAAAGAAAGACTATATCAGTGTACTGAGTAATGTTTACTCTACTTTTGACAAGTGACCTAGTTAATCAAAAATGAGTAACCCTATAGTTAGAGTAGCTCCACTTATAACAAAAATGAGTCGTTTTCTACTCAGTTTTGAGAAAATACAAACAAGCATGTGGATGCCGGATGACAAATGGAAAATTGATCTGCACGATGAACGCTTCTTATCCAAGTGAGGAGTAATATATTTTAATCACTTTTTTACAGGCCGTCTTTCTTTACACGTGGGAACCAAGGAAACTAAAAAATTTGTAGAAAGTGAGGTTTTTATACAACTTTACAAACTTTTTTTTTTAACTTTACGGTTGGTTCATTTCTCCTAGCTTTTCCCATGAAATAAAAATGACATGGAGAAAAATAACTCTTTCTATGAATGGATTGCTTTCACCGTGAGGTTTTTTTTTGCACGGGGGATACGTTCCACTTTTAGTATGGAACCGTGTTAAAAAAAATTAAACAGAGTTGATAAATTCACATGCTTAAACATTTTGTATTGCTTCGATTTTGTTTGCATGCGTTACCTTGCCTTGGAATGGTCAAAATACAGTTTTTAAAGTTTTGAGTATTTACACCAAAAATTGTGATTTTTTTTTTAAAACTGCCATATGATTACTTTTTGCCCAAAACGTAAAATGTGATTCGAATTAGGTCGATAAATTGTTCCGTTCTGGAGTTATCGCCGAAAACAAACCGTGTAAAATAAAACCTTAGTGTAATTAGTATGGTTTTTTTTTTGTTATATTCGTATGAGCAAATTCGTCTTTTCTCTGTGGTAATATTGAACAAAATTCCGTAGCTTCTCTACTTCTTAAGTCGATACTGGCCTTAAGAAGCTAGCTTCTGATTCATATGTGCTGAAGGAAATTATTTTGGTTTTCATTGAAATTTGCACATTTTTAACATTCGCCTGTCAATGTTAGTCAAAAGTATCGCCCAATACTATTCGCCTATTTTTGACAATTCAAAAATATTTAATATTTAATATTTAATTTCAAAAAAATAAAATATTTAATCAGTGTAATTAAAACGCAATCAGGACAAAATGTTCAAAACTCAGAATTTAGTGGTAATAATTATGCATTCCATTGAAAAAAAAAACATTTTGTTTACATTTTGCATGTTCGCCCTAATCGCAAATTGCTTCGGAATTGAGTTTACACGCTAAGAAAAGAGAACCCAAAATTAATTAAAAAAAATTCTCAACGTTGAGTTCTATCAAATGTTATCAGTTGGGCGAATCAAAAAAATGATGAAGGTAGAATTCACCCATCTAGCCAGTAATGATAAATATACTCAAATTTGAGTTTTTTTGGTGTGCACAAAACATGCGAGATGGGTGAAAAAAACTTAATTTTGGGTACTTTTTTCAAAGCGTGTAGTGACGTTTATCGGACGCACACTATCATCAATGTCTATATAAGGTCTGGGGCAACTGATAATGCAAAAGTAATGTAAACATTGCTGACCCGACGAGTGATGACGTAACACTATTGAACTTTCTATTGGTGAGCATAGGTTCAGATAAAAAAAACTCGGTTCAATTGTTTACTATGAATGCTGAATTGTAGAAATAATCATGATACAAATGCCATTTATTGAGCAGAAGTTTTTCCTACCGATAACATTGATCATTTATAGTGAATTTAACTGAGGTAATCGAATTTTTGCCACACAAACTTTCAAACGCTGAGGTTTGACAATCGAGTAGCGATATAGAGCCAATTTTCCATCATCGGTAGACTGGAATCGGTTGAAAAAATAAGTTTTTTAGCGCATACAATAAACAATCACGGAGCAAACGAAACAAAATAAATAGTATGACGTAGCACTTTGCGAGCTTTTGTGTAGCGTGCGCAAGGAGTGCAGTGGTATCAGTGTCATGAGCGAATTTTGCTCATTTCACTAATATTGTTGTGGCTACTCCGCCAGACCTTATATAGACGTCATGGCACTATCATGCCTATCGTCGTGTAAAATTGTATGTTTTTTCCACAGATAACCTTAAAGTTGGTTTACTATTTTCTAATTTTTTGACAGCTGTTTCGTATGTTTTCGTCCAAAACGCAATGACACACTGCAATGACACAATGACAATCAACAATAGGTCCTTGCACGATGGCGTCATTAATGCTGTTTTGACAGTTCAGGAAGCTTGTTTACGTGGACTAGAATATTTTCGGTAACATCGGTTTGAATTTTTTTGCTTTCAATTTGTTACGATTGAAGTGATTGACGCCAGTGCTGATTTTAAAATAATTTCCTGCATCTAATCGTACATAATCCGGAAAAAAAAACAATTAAAATTTTCGATTGAGTGGTTCAAATTCTAACACCTTGTAAAAGAGCTCCCTGAACTGCCAAAAATTGATGTTAATACATTCGGTGCAATGATCTATAATTAAATAATTCGACAAATATTTTTCATTAGGGCCTAACTGACAAACGTAAACCATGACTTTTCCGTGAATTTTTCGTGGCACAAAGACTATCCATGTAAGCCTCCAATTCTATCGGATAGCAAAACTCTACCTCTTCGAATTGACTCTGGTGGATTGATTAGATGAGTTTTCAATAACGAGAAATTCGCGGAAAAAGTCATTGTTAACGTTTGTCAGTTAGGCCCTAATGAAAAATCTTCGTCGAATTGCAAAATTGCGAAGCTGAGCAGTCTGCTAAATTAAATCATTACCAAACGTTTTCCACACAATAATCGATTTTATTTCCCAAAACCAACGTGTCCGTTGTCAGATAAAAATAAATCACCCTTTTATGGTACATTCTGGAGTTTAACCAAATGTTTAAGCAAATACATCCCTCTCTCTCCCCGGGAATGCATACATCCATCTTCCCGACCGAGCAACAAAAAAGTGATAAATCCCTCAAAAGTTTCTGACATTCCATTCGGGTGATATTCATATCAATTCCACCTCATAAAAGCGAAAAACTTTCCACCTATCCCCATAATACACAACCTCCAATAACTTCACCGAAAGTTTTCTCCGTCCTTGCCCCAATCCCACCATCATTGCCAGCAGCAGGAGCCACCACAAGCTCGGCGGCGATGACACAATCCCAACTCATGATTGAATCTTTTTTTTTTCTTCCTCGTGTCCCCGACACACAGTCAGAGTGACACATAAATCATTTCCCGGCTGGCTGCTGGCCTGGGCCAGCGGCGCGGTCGGAGAAGCCACTCACTACGTTCGTCCGTCCATTTCTCCATGTCATAACTTTGACTTTGTATGACTCACTCTACCGGCACGCGTCATCTCGATAATCACATTAATGTACGAAACGAACTGCAGATGGGGATATACAAACAAGGAACGCTGTAAACAAGTTTTGAAGTTTTAACAGCCCGTCGTCGTCGTTTGTCTATTCTGCAGGGATTCGAAAGGCAAGGATCTCAACTTTTATCACCATCGGTGGTGGGACTTTGTATATGGGAACGAGCTGTCATTGTTGTAACTTGTTTAAAGTGAAGCTAATTGGCGATCAAATGTAAGGTTAGATTGCGAAAACTTCGGATATACAAATGGCTCATCATTATCGACTGTTACAGCTGTTTCAACTTAAGATGTACTAATTACTTTTTTGACAGCGAGCCATCTGCGAGTCTTAGCTCTATGCCTATAAGTTTACTCTTGAAATCTTGTAAACTATACATTTTGAAATTAACGAACCCCATCGAGATTGGAAGTCAACGGCTACAAGCTAATATCTGAATGAATTATTATTACAAGGAAGCTCGTTAGGCCACCGCCACATGGATCAGCACTTACCCGCATCTGCGTAAGCCTTGATGTCAGTGCGGCGGGGGTGGCTCCGGTCGTAGCCGTCGGGCCTTGTGTTGCCATATCGGGACCGAGTTGTTGGTTAGGAGAATGTGAAGGGAGGGAAATGTCGTTTCTTGACTGCTTTCCGATCTTTCACCTTGATTTTACACTGCAGCAAAACACTGGTTCAACACTTTTTCGATATCGACGGAAACGCTCACTAATCAATAATCGATCATTTGAATCCGATAGCTATGCACCGACTGGAGGTGGCTGAAAGAAATGCCTTCTTTGGTATGTTTTCCACGATGACAGTTGACGGACACGGATAAAACAACACTGCGTGGAACCAACCGAGCCCGTTTCAAGCTTTTGCACCACAGTTGTCTTCGAACTCTTCCTCGAATTGATCATAAAAATACACGCCCAAATCTGTTTGTTTACATGGTGATGAATGTCTTCTTCCATTAGCTGGACGAAACTTGTTACCGTGTCGGAGCTTGTTGAAAATGATAATGCACGGCGCCGATGACGGAATGGAACGGATTCGGTTTTATAGGTTTAGTGCCATTTTTGCGCTCCGCAAAAAAGTCGAACTAAAGCTATAGTAACATTAACTGCGCGAAACCTGGTAGTTTTCGCCCTGCTCGACGAAGGCGACGGCGACGCAACGGGGCGAGTTTTCAATAAAACTGAAACAAAGTGACATTAGACGCGTGGGGGAATCCATTGCCGTGATGGCCCAGGTTGGCGGGACCTGTTCTGCGAGTGAGGCCGAAAAAGGGAAACCATCCGGACTTCAGAGCATGGTGAACGATGACCTGACTAGGTTTCGAAGGCGGCGTGTGGCGCGCAATAGGCCGCCCGTTAGCAGTCGCAGCAACAGTGCAGTTTGGACGAAAATGGGAAGATTTTTTTAATTTGGATACGATCGGTTGCAGCAGCATTGAGCGGCGACCATCTGCCAGTTCAGTTTAGGGAGTGCACAATTTGTTTATTGGTTGCCTTTATGGGAGCAGTGAGCTTAAGTAGGCATGGTTTGAGCGGGTTTGATTTTGGTTTTAGAGATCTCACAGTCAAGGTGCCGCCACACGGCAGCTATTTCTAGTATATAGTGAGCTATATGCTAGAAAACTATGTAATAGCTCATAGGAACAACTTCGACTGGCGTAGTGATAGCTCATAATTATGACTTGCAAGCGATGGTTTTACGCCAGTAACATAGATAGCCCGTTGTCGTGTGTACACTCTCAGCACTAGTTTCTGTGCTATAGTAGTAGGCTGGCGAATCCATTCTGCATCCGGGACGGATTAGTTCATGGTTTGTTGGCCAGCGAACGTTTCTGTTTCGAATTTTTATGTTGGTTTGTGTTTTTCACGGTAATGGAAGAACACAAATGGATCAGGATACAGTTCCGACTTCATTGAGCTGTTGGAGCAACATCTGGTGTTGTGGGACCCAACAAATCCCGATCGCCTGAGGGAGGGTGCTCAAAAGAAGGCCCGTGTTATTATTGCAGCCGAACTGGGTTTGGAAGAGGAGACGGTGGAGAAAACAAAAAACGGATTGAAAGCGCAGCTGTCAGGTAAAAGCTAAATTTCTACAAAATAAATTCTTCTAGACAATTTTAAAAGCAATTTGTTCATTTTAAAAAATTCTGAATACTGCAAAATCTGAAAGTCTGTCTTTGTCATCCTGGCGATATTACAATAGTAATCCGGATCTTCATCACCTAGCTCTTTCTGCAGATTCGCTTCAATTCCCAAGCCTTCACGACGAGCAATTCACGATTTTGTCCAGACTTTGCGAGTTTTTCGTTTAATTTGCCTTTTTAAAATGATATACGAAGCAACTGCCCCAATTTTTTTTCTCTGCTCATAGTTACCGAATGTGCCCATGATTAAATCCGGTTTTTGTTTTTTTAAAGTTCACAACTGACTATATCTGACCACAAAGAAATTCAACCGTGTGTACAGCGAAAAAATATATTTTGAAGCGCTATGTCAAAGATTTGTATTACATAGCTACTATAATTTCATAGCTCATATTTTTGCAAAACTGTTTCTCGTATCTCATAGAACTATGACATAGATATCTGAGAACGGACTATGTTAGAGTGAAACTACAATATAGATTTCCGGTTGTCGTGTGGCGGCACTCTTCAGTGCGATTAAACATTAACATGGACGAATCCAAGTAAAACAAAAGAAGAAGACACCGAGTGGTGATAAATCTGTGCGCTGCTACGCTTGCAACTAAATGAAAGAAAATTTAATGTAACTGGCACTTTTATACGTTTTTTTCGGAATGAATTTTTTTCTTGAATAAGCAGGGTTCAAATCTTCTATCAAAACATGCGTCTCACCCGAGAAATACACGTTTTGTGTTTAAGTATACTGGATAATTCTCATTTTGGTAGAATTCGTGTTTTACTTGTATGGGAGCCCTCCTTCCAGAGGGGGTGATTTTTCAAACCACCTACAATGATTGCCTTCAAATCCCCTACATGCCAAATTTGGTCCATTTGCTTGATTAGTTCTCGAACCATCATACGGGCCTTCGATTATAATAAAAATTTGAGTTTCATTTGTTTGAAACCCCGCCCTTTCAAAAGGGGAGGGGTCTTGAACCACCACAGAAACATTTCGCCGTTTCTCAAAAACCTCTCCACATGCCAAATTTGATTCGATTTGCTTGATTAGTTCTCGAGTTATGAAGAAATTTGCGTCTCATATGTATCAGAGCCCCCCTTCCTCTCTCAAACAATCATAAGAACCTTCCCCAGCCCCAAAAACCCCTTCATATAAATTTTCACGTTGGTCGGTTCAGAAATTTCCGAGTCTATAAGGGTCTGACCGGCAGACAGACAGACAGAAATTCATTTTTATGTATACAGAAATCTACCCTCCAAAACCTCCACATGCCAAATTTGTTCCATTTGCTTGATTTGTTTCGAGTTATGCTGAAATTCGTGTTTTATTTGTATAAAAGACCCTCTTTCAAGCATAATAAAGCATTTCTCGCCTTCAAGAACCTCCACATGTAAATTTATTTCATCAACTGTAAGTTCCTGAGTTATTCAGCAATTTGTGTTTCATCCAGATATGAGCCCTCCTTTCAGAAGGGAGGGCTTTGAGTCAACTTAGAAATATTTCTTGCCTTCGAAAACCTCCATGCAAATTTGGTTCCATTAACCTGATAAGTTCTCGAGTTATTCAGAAATATGTGTTTCATTTGTATGGAAACCCCTCCCGCCCCTTCAGATGGCGGAGGAGTCTCAAACTTCCATAGAAACATTTATCTCCTCCAAAAACCTCCACATGCCAAATTGGGTTCCATATGCTTGATTAGTTCTCGAGTTATGCACAAATTTGTGTTTCATTTGTATGAGGGCGGAGGGGTCTCGATTAGGATCTCGACCTTAAAAACATTTCTTGCCTTCAAAAACCTCTACCTGCCAAATTTGGCTCCATTTACTTGATTAGCTCTCGAGTTATGTAGAAGCTTTTGTTTCATTTGTATGGGAGCACCCCCCCCCCCAACCTAACAGAGAGAGAGGAGGGGTCTCGAACTATCGAAGAAACATTTATTGCCTTTAAAATCCCCGCATGCCAAATTTGGTTCCATTTGCTTTACAGGTAGTACTCAACTCGATAGTACGTACATCAACTTTCTCACTTCCAATCAAAATATCATAAAAACCACTTATTACATCTTACATCTAATAAAACCAAAAGAACGGTGGAAGGTTGTTTTTTCTTTTGGTTGTATTAAGTTTCAGATACAATCAGTAGTTTTTATGCAATTGTGATTTGAAGTGAGAAAGTAGAGTACGTACTATCGAGGTATACCTGTATTAGATCTAGATTTATGAAGAAATTACAGTTTCATTTGTATGACAGCACCCCTTCTAGGAGAGGGGAGGGGTCTCAATCCACCATAAAAACATTTTTCTCCTCCAGAAAACCCTACATGCCAAATTTAGTTCCATTTGCTTGATTGGTTCTTGAGATATGCAGAAACTTCTGTTTCATTTGTACGAGCAGCCTCCCCTTCTAGGAGAGGGGAGGGGTCTCTGACTACCACAGAAACATTTCTTGCCTCCAAAAACTTCCGCATGCTAAATTCGGGTTTCTTTGCTTGATCAGTTCTTGAGTTATGCAGAAATTTGTGCTTCACTTGTATGAGAGCCCCCCTTTACAGAGAAGGGAGGGGTTTCAAACCATCATAAGAACCTTCCGGTGTCCAAGACGAATCCAACAAAGCGAAAATCTTGCCAAACGGCCCTTCCACTCGCGAGTTAAATCGTGACCAAGGAAACCCCAACTCATTTTTACTTATATAGATAGATAGATAGATAATCAATGTTTTGGAAATATTCTCAAACTAGCTTCTTCGGAAACTTTTTTGTTCAAAATTTCTCTAACCAGCTGAAGTCATATAAATGCGCATTTATATATCTAATTTTTGTGGTTTAAATTTCGGCGAAAAATTAATATGCCTTTTGATATTTTTTTTTTAAATTTAAGGTTTATTATCAAGTTTTTACTATGGAACCATTTTTTACGGCGAGTCCAATATTCTCTCCATAAACCTCTATTAGTTCACTACAATTTATTCTCAGCCAGTTTTTTTTATACAATCAACAGTTTTCGAGTTAAAATTGTTTGCATAAAACATGGCCAAACGCACTTTCGACCTTTTTCAAAACTTATACTGAGAATCAAACTTTTTGTATCCATCAGTGGA
>JASCZW010013496.1:0-25412 GCA_034211315.2 Aedes japonicus | reverse complement strand
ATTGTCGGATGCATTTCTACAATCTGATGGAATACAAGGTTCAGAACATACGAATATATGGTTGCAATCGTGAACAATCGAACCAATAAACTACAATCAATTCTGCCTATTTTCGAATCCCCCAGGAGTACGAATTCTGTAGTGAATTATTCTTAATACATTTATTATTATAATTTATATGCAATGTGCTTATAATAAATAGCATGTGCATATTAGGATGCTGTTGTGCTGAATCAATTAGAAATAGCACAAGTTTTTCCCCGCATTATTATCTGTTTTTCCGTGCTTCTGTTTCGAAAAAATACTTCGAGAAATGTCATAACAACAAAAATCAAGGGCTCTAAATCACACACATAAGGTATAACAAATACGCAGATGACGTCACTACAATAATCAGTTGGGAAAACAATTCGTGTACAATATAGAGCACGGTGAATTAATGTCAATAAATCTCTATCTCTTGCTGTACAGAACCGCGATTCGCAAAGTAGCAAAAGCTGCTAGTGTTTTTATGTATCTTCATTTCAATCATATATTTTGCTATACTTCGTTCTAGCTTGAATGTTTGTCTGCGCTTTTGAATTAATTTTACAACCCTTTTTTTCATCGGCAGAATCCCCTAAAACGTTAAATGAAACATTTGTAGATCATTTAAGCTACAACCATGTCAAAATATCAATTCTAAACATATTCAATACATAAGTTGCTGATCAAGAAATCAAGAGTCAAATTAACATTCATTTAACAACATTAATGATTTTCAAACCCATTTTGAATAAAACCATTAGCTTTGCCAAAGAGTTGGTTTAAATATCCGAGAGCATACATCTTTTTTGAAGGGCTTGCCGCGTTACGTTTGTCATAAATTTTCTGCTGAAACATACGTTTTCAATCACGGAGATAACTTAGTACTCAGACACCACTGTTACTTGGAACTGGGAAGAACTGAAAATAGTATACGATACACGCATATATTTCAAAGAATAAGCAGTTATAACGTAATTAAAAAGAAATAACTTAGCTCACTTAAAAGATTTTTATGAGAAGATTCCGTTAGAAGATTTGAACAAAGTAAAGAGTATTTTTCCGATAGTGCTAATTAATTCCATGCCAACGCTAAGGGACGACGCTATTGTTTTTATTTAATTTATAATAGGCATCTGCATGTCATCTATATTAGTCCATATGTTCTGAGATTTTGCGTAAATGTACTTCACGTTCCAGATACCCGCTTCGCAAAAAAAAATTTCACTGTTTCATTTACTTCCCTGCCGATAATAGGTTAAGTCAAACGATAAGACATGCCAATGCCGATATTTCTTTTAATATCTTCAAGTATATTCACAAAAATGGAGAGAATAAAAAGAGTTTTGAGTTACTTAAAATCAAATTTTTTGCACAAAAAAAAATGTTTTTCCTTGATGTTATTTTTATTCAATTAGGTTAATTAATCACTACAACTTGTTGTTAAACAGTTTTTCTGTTCATATTTTCCGAGCTACAATTTGTAAACTAAAGGTTAATACTGAAATGGTTTCAGATATTGAGTTGTTTAATCAATAAACAAATGTCGGTTTTTATATTCCGTTAAATTAGATTTATTTTGTGAGCACAAAATTATGTGTAGTGATCACATTGACGATTCATCACAATTTTCAATTAAATAAAATAAGATAAATGATACAAAGTCATACAAATGTCCCATAGAGGGTGTATGAATCCTGTTTTTTTCTCAAATGCAATCGCATTTGAACAAAAGATTTCGCCATATTCCAAATCCACAAATGAGTAAGATTCGGTCATAGTCATAAAATGTCACAATTATCAGGCTATTCTGACTGGAAATGCTCCTGATTGATTTCACACCGACAAGTTGTCACTATTACAATCGCGGTAGGTTATGCATGTTATATCAAATTGCCTATTATTTTCAACCGTGGAATCCACGCTCAGCGGTACATGCCAATGCTAATAAAGCAGGGTTTGTTAATTTGAAGAGAACTATTAAAGTCTGAATATAAACTTCTCCAAACGCTTAAGTGTGAGGTGATGGGGTGTGATATATATGGTATGAAAAAATCGATGTACGCACACATCCAATTTCTTATTCATACAATAGAAAAGTCAGAGAAGTCTCTTTTAGATCAAATCATTAATAATATCTATTTATTTATATTTATACATTCGTTCTACCAGGAACAAACCTTCATGTAAGTACCTTGTTACTTTATACAAGCAGGTCTAAAAATGTTGTCTAAGCTTGGAGCAGATTAAATTATTTTCCGTGTAAAATGTGTGACCTCAACCGCAAGATGTCGCGACTAAGAGCTCTCAAACTTCATCATTATTTGTCATTCAAGATATGCTTCTGTTCTGTGCATTAGGGTATGTACTGACTTCTCTGCAACTGATTTAGCTGCTTTTGTCCAGGATTTTGGAAATTTTTCTATCGTTGTAGCTTGTTGTTTATATTGAGATTGGTCTCTCTTCACGAGAGCCCAATACCGCTTGATAGGTCACAACTCTGGGCAGTTAGGTGGATTCACCTCTTTCTATAAAACATGGACTCCATTCGCTTTATACCATTCCAAAACATCTTTGGCATAGTGACAAGATGCCAATTCAAGCCAGAATAGCGAAGAAGCGTCATAGCTGCGTAGCAATGGTAGCAATCGCTTCTTTAGGCATTCTTCACGATATATTTTCTTATTTACCGTTCCGGTAGTTATGAAGCTTTGGCTTGCTCGAGCACAGCTGCATATTGCCTGCCAAACCAAATATTTTGTAAGTATTTGCCACCTCAATCGGGAGCGCCTCTGAAACTCCCCGAATACAATGGCCTCAGGGTCGGCACGCTCACCGGACAATGTTCCGCGAAGCCGGGAATAATCGCACTGGTTAGCATAAAAACTCCTCGAGCACTTCACATTCACTATTTGTATTTATCTCCCAGTCTTTATCCCACTTTCTTAATGTCTATCCGGCCTTCTTGCTGTTCTTCGGGGTCCCTTGCAGCTTCACCACCACGTATCCACGTAGACTGCTCCTCTCAACGGCTGGTTTTCCTACTGGTTCGGATTTCCAGTTCTGACGATGCGCGTTCGCTCTTGCGGATGTTGATGGGGTAGGGATGGCGATGGCTTCTCCTTACTACCGTCCTGGGCCACCGAGTATGTTGACGGACTCGGAATGATGAACAGTGTGATGCCCTAGGAACGGTTCAGGCTTCCGGTACGTCTACCGGGGATTCCAGGGACTCTGTACAAAAATACAGCGGGGCCCTAACGGACAAGTAGTTTGCGTTAGGACTTTTGTCTTCCATGGCAGTTACGGGCAAGTTACCTGCTGTTTACTGTTTAAGTGCTTCTACTGATGTGCACTAATATCTTTGCTTTCGCTTTCGTAAAGGCTTTTGTGTTTTCCACTAGGATCGAGAATTATCTACCGTTCAACTTGATGGTTTACCAATGATTAAAATCCTATCTAGATGGATATGCGAGTCTAATGGGTCATGGAGTCACCGCCCTCAGCATACGGCCAGTGACCCAAGCCGATTGCATTTATTGTGCTTCCTATCGCGCAGTCCGTAATGGCCTTCTCTATCGCCATCCCTCATGGCTGATCAAAAGAGTCGTTTTCCGTCCATCTGGTGGTGGGTTGTGTAGACTTTGGTGGAGTGGTGGCTGCGTTCTATGGTAACGATATCTGCCAGGGAGTTTTGATGACGGAGAAAACTACTAGCTTTTTGACGTTTACGGTTTACGGAACCAGCCCCCTTCGTTGTATTTTTGTTTTGTTTTAATTCCTCAATATTTTTTTAGACACAAGCTTGAAAACAAATAGTTTTTAAATGTACAATTCCAAGGCGTTTGTGATATACTTGAGCTCAAGTGTTGATGAATTCGACGAGCTGGTGTTCACGCAGCAGTTAATATCCCGTGCACATACAGCGGCGACTTTGCCACTTTGGAGTAGACCCCAGGATCCGATAGCAGTGCATCAAAAGAAATGGGCATTGTTCTTTGCCAGCAAACAGCGTTAACGCTTTTTCAGGTTTGTTGGTGGGAACTTATCTGTGACACACATCCGGCAAACTTTCTGACCGATTTGCTGATCTAATGCCATCTTTCTTTGATGCCAGTTGTGGCGCGCTGTTCCGTGAGAGCTGAACCATTCTCTGCACAAATTTTCATGAACTTCTTGTAGAATCTTCCGTACAGGTATTCGGCATTCTGGTTTGTCCCAATGATTGGATCTTAGGACACATCCAGCTAAGCCCTGCAAAGCGCTATGTCCTCTTGATGCGTTCAATTTCTTCCACGGGGTTTCGATGCACTCATTTTTTTTCACAACTCCTCGCAATAAACCTGAAATTACCATAAACACTTTCAAAACAAATCTTCCAGATGAAGTCTTCCAGATGAAGATTTTGTCTTGACGTTTCAACTTGTTTTGACTATTTTTCTTCAAATAGCAACGCTCGGCTCGGTTGGATCGGGTTGTCAAATTTACGAACCGGCTGCTCACCGAGCGAGCAAATTGTCATTTTCCAACCCAGTTACCAACTACCGGTGCGGTGTCGAGTTGTCAAACTGGGTAACAATTTACCGATATTACCGTATTGGTGCGGTTGCTCTAAAAAGACATTCTGGGTAGCTGCGTAAAGTCTTCCAGCACATAAGTTTCATCTTCCATTATCACGCACGAAAACTTCGTCAAATATTCGCGATACAACTTGCGAGCCCGGGTTTTAACCGTCACATTCTGTTTATCATTACGATTCGGTACAGTTTTCTACTTAAACGACTTCATACCTTGTCGTTGCTGAGAAATATGCACGAAAGTTGAGGAGATTTTTATTTTTCTAGCTACAATACGTACCGACATATCTGGTCTCTTCTGCAATATTTGCTTCACCTTTGCGTCCTTCTGGTGGATCTTGAGATCTGTTTTTGTTCCGCTCCTAGGCTTTCTGGCTGTTGTCAAACGTGTATCGAAAGATTTAAGACTCGTTTTGGACAGTGCTTGCAGGAAAACCAAGCTTTTTGGCAAGTTTTCTTACTGACAGATCCGTATTTTTATTTCGACCGCACATAATTGCTTTGCACTAGCTCTTCTTTCGACGCTATCTTCGATCTCAAAGCTGGTAGTAGGGTATGTGTCCCTTAACTCAGCCTAATATGCAACAATCGATTGCATTTTTTATTACAACTCATAAGGTATTTGAGCTGGAAACAAAATTTAACTACCTATACACTTGCAAAGATATGTTTAATAAGCCGTCTGGTAATATATATATATACAACGAAAAATAAAACAACTCATTTAATAAAGTCAGAAACTTTAGAGGGATATGGATTTAATGTCGGTCTATGGGTACCAAATTGGGTCTAATCATGGATGCAAGTTCGTCCCATTCGATAGATTTGTTATTAAATGTTGTCTATGTACGATTTGTTTTTCTGATTTTCTGATTCAAGGTTTTTTTTTCGCTTAATCCAACAAACAATTTCACAAATCAAACTTTACTTAAACTACTAAGAAACACTTAAGTGATTTTTACATATAATTTTGCGGCCATTCGGCAATCAAACCATTATAATTCACTCTACACATATTTTATTCCTTAAGTTTGTGTTAAGATGAGCCATCTGAAAGACATTCAACTGAAACTCAGACATTTGTATTGTAAATATTACCAATAACAACATTTTTAATACGCTTTCCATACAACAGGCCATAATTCTGAACCTAGAAAAAAATATGGTCCTAACATTGAGTCTATGGTTTTAATGTTAAATCATTGTTATTTTTACTATGTGACCTGTTAGTTTAAAACGTGTGACTATTTTCTGTCCATGTTAAAAACTGGTGTACTGATGATATAGTGTCCCAAACAACATTGATAATAAAAAAAAAAACAAATATAAAATGTTATCAACCTGACGACACTGATCTTGGTCGATCTGCAAGACCGTACTCTACAGTAGCGTGCTTGCCACCGCGTGGGTAGTCACCCGTACTAGCATTTCTTTGGGTCCGTTGGGGGAGCACTTAACGTCAACGTTCGGTCTTCAAATTTAAGTATGTTTGTTTTCTAGTCAACACAAACATTTCAAGAGGTGACATTTTTGACTTGGCCATTTTTTTTTTTCAAAATAAGGGATGGCCTAGTGAGGAGGTTGCAATATATCGCTTCATCCCTTTAGCTCTGTTTGATAGTCAATCAGCCAACGGGTATAGAATAAAGATAGCTAAACGTTACGATATGTTGCCAACTCCTCACTTTATACATGCTTAGAAAAAAGTACCCAGCGAAGCAGTTAAGTGTGGGAAGCCAACGTTGGGTATAATTATGTTTACCTACCGTTGGGTTCAAATTACTTACTTTTGGGTAGAATTTTACCAGAAGTAAGTTATTTATACCCAACGGTAGTTCCACTGAGTTTTTTTTTTCTAAGCGAGTAGATGTATATAGATGGCCGTGAAAAACAGGTTGCCGGGGATCTGTTTGAAGTCGGCCTTCACATATGTTTCGTCGTTTATGATGCAGTTTGCGCTCAACTTCCAAGCTGATCAGACGCGTTCTTATCTCCGCGGAAGCCAATCGTTGGCAAATTTTCGATTTTTTTTACGTAGAGTGTGTAGAGTTCGTAGAGTAAGTGAAGTACTACCGATTGTTTCGTGTCACGTTTTGTCGCCGTAACGTGCAAATGTCTGCGGTAAAACGACGCGAAAACACATTTCGCATCGATTATGCAAATGTGCCGAAGAAGCCGTTGTCAGAAGAGGTTCACCAGTTTGTTGGTGCAACGTTGGGACTGAAGCGAGAAGAAGTGATGAGGATTCAATACAGCCGAAACCTTGGAATCGCTTTTATCAAGACCACTAGCCTGGAAGTGGCACAGAAAACCGTCGAAGAGCACGACGACAAACACATTTTGACAGTTGACGGGAAGACGTACAAGCTTCACTTGGAGATGGAAGACGGGGCGGTCGAAGTGAAACTGTTCAACCTCTCTGAGGACGTAACAACCGACAAAATTACAAAATTTCTTGATGCGTATGGGGAGGTGCTTGCCATTCGAGAGGAGTTTTGGGATGAAAAACATCTATTCGCCGGTCTTCCATCCGGTGTTCGCGTCGCACGCATGGTCGTAAGGAAAAACATTGCCTCATACGTCACGATCGATTCGGAGATGACACATGTGGCCTATTATGGTCAACATCAAACCTGCAAATACTGTAGCGAATATGTACACAACGGCGTCTCGTGTGTACAGAATAAAAAGCTACTAGTACAAAAGCTAGCAACAAACAGCGTCTCTTATGCAGAAGCAACAAAAACTCAGCAACCTTCCCGTATAAAGCCACTCGCAACCAAACAATTTGTCCCTAAACCCGCCACATCGAAACCAAGCGGTCAAGTTCAACGAGATACACCGACAGCTGTCGTGCCGTCGTCAAGCAGTTTAATGCCCCCTCCGGCAAGTGTCATTGACTCCCCAACACCAACAACCGAGCAGCTTCAAGAAAACGTAACTGACCAATGGACACGAGTGACACGCAGAATGCAGAAAAAAACCGACGGCAACGAAACCGATTCGTCCACCTCCAGCAAGAAATCGCACAAGCAGCCAAAAAAATGCGCTGTGACGACAAAGACTCACTCGACCTCCTTTCCTAAACAGTCCTCTTCACCAGCTATAACATTGCTACGGTAAACGTGAATACCATCACGAACACTACTAAGCTTAACGCGCTCCGAACGTTTATTAGGACTATGGAATTGGATATTGTGTTTATACAGGAGGTCGAAAACGAGCAACTATCACTCCCAGGCTTCAACGTCATCACCAACGTTGATCACATGAGGAGAGGAACTGCTATCGCTTTAAAAGAATACATCCACTATTCGAATGTCGAGAAAAGCTTGGACGGCCGCCTCATAGCTTTACGTATTCACAATACTACACTCTGCTGTGTCTACGCTCCATCCGGCACTGCCTATCGTGCCCAAAGAGAGAACTTTTTCAACAACACCCTGGCGTTCTATCTTCGTCATCCTACGGAGAATGTAATTCTTGCCGGAGATTTCAACTGCGTGCTACGGCAATGCGATACCACGGGACATAACATGAGTCCCTCTCTACAAGCAACCGTGCAGCAACTGCGTCTGCATGATGTGTGGCAAAAACTACGCTCAAGGGACGCGGGTTATACATACATTACTGCCAATTCATCTTCCCGACTGGATCGCATCTACGTCACCGGTGGCTTGTGCGAGCAACTGCGGAACATAAATACGCACGCATGTTCATTCACTGATCACATGGCCGTCACCTCTCGCATATGTTTACCCGATCTAGGTCAAGCTCCAGGGCGGGGGTTTTGGTCTCTACGTCCTCATCTCCTCACCGTAGATGCACTATCGGATCTGCAGATTCGATGGCAGTTTTGGACCAGACAAAGGCGAAACTATCAGAGATGGATGGACTGGTGGCTGGAATATGGTAAACCTAAACTCACCAGCTTTTTCCGATGGCAATCGAAACAAGCATTCGACGAATTTCATCATGCGCAACAAAATCTTCACAACCAACTGCGCTCGGCATACAACGGCTACTATCAAAATCCAGGGATGTTGGCCACAATAAACCGCCTCAAGGGAGAAATGCTCTCTTTACAAAGACGATTCACTCACGCTTTCGTACACATAAACGAACCCATCGTAGCCGGAGAGCCACTCTCTGTGTTTCAGCTCGGAGATCGTAGACGAAAACGGACAACGATAATGCGACTAGATGGAGAGCAAGGCGAAGCCATTGATAACTCCGAAGCAATTCAAGATCACTTCTTCCAGTACTTTTCTGAGTTGTATTCCGAAACAGATAGAGAAATGGAGCAGCCCAATGATTTCCAGTGTGAACAGATCATCACAGAAAACGACGCAACGAACGAAGCATGCATGGATGCGATCACCACAGCAGATATATGGAGCGCGATCAAGTCAAGCGCGTCAAAGAAATCCCCTGGACCAGATGGAATACCAAAAGAATTCTATCTTCGGGCTTTTGACATCATCCACCGCGAACTAAACTTAGTTCTTAACGAGGCCTTGGCATCCGACTTTCCAGCTAAATTCGTGGACGGTATTATCGTTCTGGTTAAAAAGCGGGGATCTGGCGACACGGTTGGCTCGTTTCGGCCGATATCTCTTCTAAACTTCGACTACAAACTACTCTCCCGCATACTAAAATCTCGTTTGGAAAGAGTGATGCAAGAGCACCGTATTCTCAGCAACGCCCAAAAATGCTCAAATGCAAACAACAACATCTTCCAAGCCACACTAGCATTAAAGGATCGGATCGCTCAACTGTCGGCGCGAAAGCAGGTAGGAAAGTTTGTGAGTTTCGACTTGGACCACGCTTTTGATCGAGTGAGGCACTCTTTCCTCTTCGGGACCATGCGCTCTCTCGGCTTGAATGTGCAATTAGTGGATCTACTTTCACGTATATCGCAACTCTCAGCATCCCGTCTGTTGATAAACGGACATCTCACACCAGCATTCCCCATACAGCGGTCGGTGCGACAAGGAGACCCGATATCTATGCACTTGTTTGTGTTATACCTACACCCTTTACTGGTTGCTTTGGAGCGTGAGTGCGGTACTGATTTGGTTGTGGCGTATGCGGATGACATAAGCATTATCGCTACATCTGCACACAAGGTTCATGCGTTGCGTGACTTGTTTATTCGTTTCGGGAGAGTGTCAGGAGCAATATTGAATATGCGTAAAACCATGTCCATTGATGTAGGTTTCGTTAACGGAAACCCGATTCATGTGGATTGGCTCAGAACGGAAACCAAAATCAAGGTATTGGGTGTGATATTCGTCAACTCTATTCGGCGCATGATCACGTTAAACTGGGACGCACTGGTGAGCAAGATAGCACATCAGATTTGGCTGCATTCATTACGAACACTTACTATTCACCAAAAAGTGATACTTTTGAATACTTTTATCACTTCCAAGGTTTGGTATCTATCATCCGTATTACCGTTGTATAATGTCCACTCAGCCAAACTAACAGCTACCATGGGAACGTTTTTGTGGAGACGACAGCCAGCACGTGTTCCAATGCAGCAATTGGCAAGATCAAGAGATCAGGGAGGTATGAAGCTTCATCTTCCGGCGTTTAAGGCTAAAGCTTTGCTGATCAATCGTCATCTTCAGGAGATCGGTTCCATTCCCTTCTATCAATCCTTCCTCACCCAAGCAGTCCCTCTTGCTCCCCCTTCAGATCTTCCTTGTTTGAAAACAATCCTGCAAACATACCCGAGTTTGCCTCCCCATATCCAACAATCCCCTTCCTCCGATCAAATACACCGGTATTACATCGAACAGACTGCACGCCCGAGAGTGGAGATGTGCCACACAACGGTGAATTGGAAGCGAGTTTGGCTCAACATAGGTAGCAGAAGGATGACATCAGCCCAGCGTAGCAACTGGTACTTGCTAGTGAATGAGAAGTTGGAACACCGAAAATTGTGGTATACAATTCGACGAGCGGACAGTGAGCAGTGCTTGCACTGCAATGCAACGACAGAAACACTCAGGCACAAACTAAGTGAGTGTCGACGAGTGACAGCGGCGTGGTCTCATCTACAGAGTGTATTGTCAACGGTCACCGATACCCGCAGAAGGTTTTCGTTCGACGAATTGATGCATCCAGTCTTAGAAAGAATAGGAAACACACGAAAACATATAACAATGAAGCATTTCATTAATTATGTCACCTTTATCATGAACTGTGATAATGTAGTAGACATTGGTGAATTAAATTTTCATCTGCAAGTTGAATTGTAACTAATCTAATTGTAGTTTTTACACAAAATCAACGAAATATACTCATTTTATTAAGTAAAAAAAAAAAATGCAGCATTCAACTTTCGTCAGCATGTTGAGGTACAACTTCCTGGCACGGGTTTTGGCGGACTTGTTCTGCTTCTCGTCGCGATTAGGGGCCTTTGTACCTTGAACGTTCGAAGCCCAGCCTTAGTTTTGGCCTTCTGGACAAAACTTCGGCTTAGGTGCAGCTTCTTAGCCACATCCCGAACGGCGGCGTTCGGATTTCGGTTGAAGGCCCCAACTACGCGGTTGTGATTTTTGGTGTTGTACGGAATACTTTTTCCTTTACTTCTGGGCTTCCGATCGGTGGTCAACCGTTCCTCGAACCGCTTAATCACTCGCGACACCTTGTTCTCGTGATGAATGCGCAAGATTTTATCACGCACGAGCTGTTCTTTCGACTCCATTTCCGCGAGTTTTGATCACAGGACTTTAAAACTTGCAGAATGTGAATAACGCACTATGAACTAAATCCACCCAAATTTTCATTAAATTCTACCCAACGGTTAAAAAGGTAGAGCAATTTCATAGTGTGGCAATTTCATCGAGGACACCCTTTATAACGCCATGGTGCGGTCGGCCCAGCTTTAGTTTTGCATAGTTTTGTCTAAATATTTTGAAAATACGTGGAATTATAGTGAAGTTTTGATACTATCCTAAAATTTTGTTGTGTGCGCTACATGTGAAATGATTTTTTTTATAAACCAGTAGATAAACCATGGATGTTAACGCATGCTAAAAGTTTATATTGATAACACTTTTATGTACATGTGAGATACAGTCATGACAATTTCTTCAATTTTGATCATGTTTTGGTGTATTTAATGCGTTGTTGTACTACAAAATTATAAGATATACTGTTTTATGTGAAAATTGATAAAATATGATTCCATCAAAACTACAGTTTTAAAGATTTGAGCATATTTATTGAGTTGGTCATTCTACCCCACCAGTGCATTTTGTATTTGTATTTAAAATAATTCATCTGACAATGGGTAGCCTTAATGAATAAAATTTAACTAATAAACTAGTAAAAACACGTTTCTCTTACAAACTAGTTCAATGCCGTTCTTATCCGATTCGCAAAACGTCCAGATGGTTCATTAAACTCGAATAGCTCTTCGACTGCAGTAAACGCACGAATACATGCTGAAATCGGTTCATTGTATCCAAACACGGTCCGGTGAAAAATTGGTTGCAGCAACGTAGAGTTCCGTAGGGTTCTGTTCGGTACCCCAAATTTTGTACTGTTTTCCCCTACCATTCTAACACCGGCCGCGCGTGAGGCGTTCTCCGGGAGAGCAGTACGACAAAGATTGCTTGCTTCCCACTCTAAAGCATGGTGCGGGATCGGTTCTGGTCTGTGGCGCCATTCCATGGCATGGAGTTGGTTCAATTGTCACCGAAAAAGGCAAAATGAAGGCTGAGCACTACAGAACCATATTGGATGAGCAGGTATTTCAGCTTTTGGGTTACAACTAGGTGCTTCCCATGATACGATCCACATTCCCAGAGAGGAACTGTGTTTTCCAGGATAACAACACTCCAATCCATACAGCGAAATCCATTAAAATTTGGTATGAGGACCATGCAAGTGATTTCGATCACCTTCAGTAGCGTGCTCAGTCAACTGTGGTCAACTTCTAATTCTAATTAAACAGTAGACAAATATAGAAAACTTTCATTTGCTAAAGATCATATTTTTCTAACGACTAACACGAAAAATAAAAAACACATCATGTTTAGATACGAAAACACAGTTGTCACAACAAAATGTTCTTATGGAGCGTATTGGTGGTTTCGAGGGTTGCTAATGTGTAAAACAGGTTTACCTGGGGACGTTCTGGTGTTAAAATGTAATAGGTCTACTACAGGTTCCTCCGGGGACGTTGATCCCGGGAGCAGCTAGTGTGTCCAAATGTCCCCTTTATTGTTAAAGAAAGCTTCGTGGTGAAAAAAAAGAAGAAAAAAGTGTCACACGGCATGATGTGGCGTCAAAATATAATTGGCCCCTGCTACAGGTTCCCCCGGAAACATTCCGGTGGCCCCGAGAGTGGCCAATGTGTTCAAATGTGCACATTAAGCTTAAAGAAAGCTTTGTGATGAACAAATAAGAAAAAGAGGTGTCGCTCGGCATGTTTTGGATGAAAGAAACATCTGACCGCATCCAGACCACTTCAGATGAACCTGTTACAGGAAAATGGCCATATCTCGAACATTTTAAAGCCGATTGGGAAACGTTACCGCTTTTTGCGTATTTAAAAACATTTCTAAACGGCATCGTGTACAAATTTCACCAGAAAATCGACATCCGACATCGACAATCCGAGAACTATGGCTATTCCTGTTGCTGCATTATAAAATCATTAATTTTCCCGTCGAATGCTTCTATTAGAATTAAAATCGGTCAATGTTTCGTGAAGTTAGAGCACTCCAAAGTTGACCATATATTTGCCTATCTTAGTTATTTTGTCTACCCCCCTGTACATTCTTGGGTCATAATCTTACACAATAAACCCCGCATGCAAATCTTCACATATCAAATGGATATGTGAAGAACTTTCAAACTTCCAGAATCATAAATAGACGTTCTTGATCCAGGGTGTATTTAGTTAAGATATATTTACAATAACTTGAAACGACCTCATCAAGTTCTTTATCAAATGCAGAAAAGCTTATCCGGGTGCGGAGTGAAGCACTAAAAAACAAGAAATGAGAAAAACCTACTGACGCACAATCTTTCTGATCAAACTTGATCATAACACACTTTGAGTAGGAATCGATTAACATCACAGCGTCTTACGTATAGCACTCGGATATTTCATAGTTTCAACTGTTTATTCTGGTTGAATCAATATTTTTTTTTTTTTTTTTTAATGAAAACTACGCAGCAAAAGCATAACACGTTAGCTTCAAAGCACGGCTTGCTGCGATCTATATTCTGATATGAAAGTTTATCAGAAAATCGATTGGGAATACACAGATTTGTTCCACACCAGTGAACGAAATATTTTTGGAAACTCTTTGGTACATTGATACGGTCGAAAACACGATAAATTCTCAATTTTCGAAAACAAAAATCAACTTTGCCGCAGAAAAAAAAACGTCATCCTCACTCAAGAGCACAGCCTACTGTTCCTTTGTTTTTAGTACATTATGAACAGTCTTAGTGATGTTTGATGTTATGATTTTTATTCTGACGTAAGAACTACTAGGTGACTTGAACCGCCAAAATGCAATGCTACTGCAAAACAGATTATAGTGCCTTATAGTCCGTTCATACACAGAAAAAAATAATTGATGTTAACAAGCGTTTAAAATTTCCCCTCGTGTAATTCCAAGCCAAAGGAGCGTAAACAACGATATTGTTTGCAATCTTTCATACAACAAGCTAGATATAGGCGTTATCTGGCTTGAATTTACATGAACTGTCCCATTATTTTCTGCTAAATCTAGCATTCCCTTTATGTGCATTAGATAACGCAGAAAATTAAGTGTTTCTTTTTATCTGTGTATTACACGCAAAATTTCAGTGTGATAATGCCTATAGACACTGTATATAGACCGGACAACAATTGCCTTATGCAGCCAAACGACCTGTCAAAAAATGCAGCCAAACAGACTGTCAACTTTTGATTCACTTCAAAGGAGCAAGTATTGTGATCAAGTATTGTTTTGACAAAAGCCTATTATGAACAAATAAGGGATTTTCTACTTCCATATTCAGTAAATGTAAATATTATTTATTGCCTTGGATTATCTTTCTTTGGAAACCGGAAGAAACCCACAGAGCTCACTTCACATCGCGAGTTATTGCCACAATTTCGCTCCAAACAATTCCTTTTTGACACGGCACTTTTCACTATGCTTTATAATAAATATCTTCAAACGGAATCAAAACAAACAACCAACATCGAAACCGAATCTTTCTTTAGCCTATTGCGCTGTTTACTTCAAGTTTGTACAAATACAAGTGGTGCCAGATCAATTGCTCAAATTTATGACATTTTTTCGGGTTGGCTAATTGTACGAATTTGCGCTGTCCGGTCTATATACAGTGTCTGTAATAATGCCCTTAGCTGCACAGAAAAAAATAATTAATTTAAACAAGCGCGTAAAATTTCGCCTCGTTAATTCGAAGCCAAAGGAGGCGTAAACAATGTTTGCATACAACAATTTTTGCAATCTTTCATACAACAGGCTAGATTCAGGCGTTATCTGGCTTAATTTTACATGAAATATCCTATAATTTTCTGCCAACTCTAGCATTCCCTTTATGTGCATTAGATAACGCAGAAAATTCAATGTTTCTTTTTATCTGTGTGAATATGGTTTAAAAGATTTTCGTTCTCTCATAAAACATTAGTTTTTGAGAGGCAAAACATCGAAGAAAACAAAATATAAGTTAAATAAGTATCATAGGGTAAATGATTCGTCAGATTACACCGTTAAATATTGGATTCGAGAGTTTCGTGGAGGCCGCAACTACACTACCGATCAAGTCCGCAGCTGTGTGTTTAAAGAAAATGGTTCAATAAGTTCGATAAGTTATGTGTGTACACAGATAAAAAGATACATTGAATTTTCTGCGTTATCCAACGCACATAAAGGGAATGCTAGATTTGGCAGAAAATTATAGAATCCTAGAGGGTTTGAGCTGTTTAGTGGAATACTTGTAACTATAATTTAGAAGAAAAATTAGTAATCTCCATTTAATTCCAACTAACTAGTCGAGTTATTAGTACGAGACACTGAAGAAGTCTGCACATTGTAGACGAAATACGCGTATCTGTCGAAGATAAGCAAAGGTAGTTGGAATTAAATGGAGATTACTAATTTTTCTTCTAAATTAAAGTTAGAAAATTATAGGATATTTCATGTAAATTTAAGCCAGATAACGCCTGCCTATAGCCTGTTGTATGAAAGATTGCAAACATTGTTGTATGCAAACATTGTATTAAACGAAACGAAATGTTACGCGTTTGTTAAAATTAATTAATTTTTTGTGTAGCTCTTTTCAACATCTATTACCGCAGTGCTCGAAAAGTAAGCTTATAAAGCCTCAAATGTTTCTCGGAAAGTTAAGCATATTCAAAGAAGTTCAGATAAATCCAAACATATCACTTTTGTTCAAACATATTGACTGGAAAGGTATCGTCCTATTTTGACAAATGGACCTTTTTCCAGGATAGGGGTCCAGCATTCATGTTTGAAATTCTTTGTAGAAGAGTTAAACTATTCATGTTTCCCATAAACGAAATTTTGCGATGTTCGAATACATAAATTATTTTTTAACGCCGTAGTTCAACAAGGAAAAATTGGAAATATCTTCTCAACATCATGGGTTCCCAGTAGTGAACAGCAATTTCTGCTAGAACCAAAGATTTGAACAGAACGTATTGATAGCGCTCGGCAAATTATGAAATTAAATAGAAGCATTCTAGCCAAAAACATTGTTGTTCACTCTTGGTGCCTCATGGTGATGAGCGAACATCTCCTTCTACATCATAATCGTTACTCCTCGCACGGAGAATATATAACATAACAATTAATGTAAATAGAAGTAGTTTGAAACATTACTAGTAAAAAATGAGAAGTTGTGTGTTCAAAACCTCTTATTGGAAATTGATTTCCATCACATGTGGTCTTTAAGGAGTGTAAAAACAGAGATTTCACATCGCTGAAACAAGCTGTGCCATTGGCGGTATTTGAGCACGATTACCCGGGTACATTTTTGGCAATCAAGGTGGCGGATCCGTTCCTGTGTGGCATGTGTGTGGATGTATGGCAAAAGTGTTTACTTCGAAGTACTGCTTATCATATGCCCTACGCTCAATTTCAAACTACTTCTATTCAATTTCATAACTAGCCGTGTGCTATCGGACCTATCGATACTTTGTCTTCACATCTTTGGTTCTAGCAGAAATTACTGTTCACTACTGGGATCTGGTGGGGAAGATATTTCCAGTTTCAAAACATTATAATTTAAATTTGGCGCACTGTACATAATTAGAAATGTAATGAAAAATATAATGTCCAAAAGAAGACAAAAACTTACCGTATGGTTGATATCAAACTTCGGTTGAAATAGCCGCTGGCGATCGATCTCGCCGAGTGCAGCCAGTTCTCTCTCGCAATCCGCCACGCAAACTCCCCAATCCAGCTGGTTTCGTCGAAAATTCGTCACAATCCTATCTGAATCCTAAACTCTCGAAATCACATTATCAGTTCCACATCAATCCGGCCCTCCCCTTCATTACACACTTACAATAGGATCCACGTCCGACTTTAAAACCACTCGAACGTAGCAAAACACACCCGGTGAGTTTACCTGGCGACATTTTTCGAAATCATCATACCGATAGAGGGGAGGAACGATTTTCGAAGAAATACCTTCGACGCTGGAAGCAAAGCCCTTTCCGAGCATAAGCAGAAACACGTATACAACCCCACAATAAAACTGCATTTCTCTCACCGTGAAGGAACACACAATAAAGACCAACCTTTACAAGTCGCAACTCGAATTATAACTGAACCCGATTTCCATATTCCTACCCAGAAAAGTATCTCTCCAACCGACGCAGACAGACGACAAATCACATTGCTATGAGCGTTCCCGCGATCAGGTTAAGGGTAAGCGTGTGCCATCGACTTATCACGTTACTCGTTACTCTTTCGTTCGTTGCCTGTTGAGTGCTGCACCAAACACTCTACATTCAAGTACTCAGTATAGATAGGCCAGGTCGAACCGGTGATGATCATTGGCATTGGTTGATGTCACATCAAGCCCTTTTTCATACCACCCGGCTACCGGGCACTGCTGTTTGGCTGGTTTAACGTTCCGCCGAAGCGATCCGAATCAGTTGAGATATCTCAACGACACACAACGCGCAGGGTAAGAGGAGGGGGGTTAGGGTCAAGCTTAATCCGTTTGACCCGAAGTGGAACAATTCGTACGGTGCAACGTGTGCGGGTCGAGTCGATTTGTTCAAGTATGAGACTTTTAATTATTCCATTACACCGAGCAATAATGGGGTTTATGAAAGCTTAATTAGGGTAAATTCCTCCACTACAACATAACAGTGTCGAATTCTGACTTGAATTTCCTGTTAATTGCAGTTTTGCAAATGATCTAGGCACTATTCTCGGTAACCGATTTCCAAACCTCGAATTCTACATATTCCCATCAAAGTTCTTCACTGCATATATTCATGTGATAACTTGATTATTTAGTGTTTAAGCCATTTTTTTATCAGAAGCCACGACACTCCCAACTCTGTTTTGGCCTGATTTGGCCTCTTGTCACTATGCGAATTCCGTCCTGGAATGGTTTAAGGTACAAGAGGTCAAATACGTGTCAAAAATAGCCAATCCACATAACTGTCCAGAACATCGCCCAATAGAGAATTACTGGGGTTTAGTTAAGCGGAAACTCTTCGAAACCAAGAAGAAAGCAAATGGTACCGATACAGAAAGTTCGAGGATTTTACAGAAAGAAGGATTAACATATGAATCAACTGTCTCTAATTTAGATATAAATCTATTATTGTGCAATAAACATTTGGTTTCGTTAAATTACGTGTAATATTATTTGCTGCTATTATTTAGATGTCCAAAATTTAACGTGGACAGGCTTTACACGAGGATCGGACATGCGAATGTACTACTGATATCAGAGAGGATATTTACTTTACTACCGTACCTCGTCACTATCTGGAGATGAATTATTTTTGAACGATTAGCAGACAATGATAGTAATCGATTATTTCATGATGAGTTGATGTCAATTATGAATTATAAAATAAAGTAATCGATTAATAGATGATCGATTATTGTAGAAAATCTAACATCGCACTTCTATATTGTGACTTCTATATTGTATTGAAAGCAAAAACGATACGCAATATCTTTACAATCAGCTAGTCGAGTTGGAAAACGGTGCAGGAGAATAAGTAATTCAATTTTCCACAGAAGTTATCCTCACGGAGTGTGCATTCCCACCAAATCGAACCGCCCGCGCTCCAGCCATTTATCGATTGTGAGAGCATATAAACCACACACCTCTGAACCTTGTGCTCTGGATGCGTGTATGTTGAAAAATATTGAGCCGCATATGAACTGGGACCAGGTAAACATTCACCACTGGTGTAGTCATTCACTTAACAATAGTCTATAATCGGTGTTGGGCTAAATAATCAGTTTTCAACGAGCGCAACCGATCATTTGAATAAAATGTTACCCAAAGAAATACACGTGTAGGTAGATGTGGAACGTATGGAATATGTGTTCTCAGAGGTTCATTGCCATTTGTAATTTCAAAAGAATTTATTGAATCTTCATATTCTCAGTCATGTTTTTTGGAAAAATATTTGTTATATATAGGGCGTTTGGTCCCTTAGTACAACTATATTCAGGGGCAATATAGATGATATTTGATGAAAAAAAATGTTCCACTGCCATATTGGTCAAAGCTCAAAGTTGGACGGAGTTATGGATCTTTTAATGTTTCAGTACATGTTAGTCTTAAATTGGCTGTAACTCATAAACACTGAGAAAATTTTCGACATAACAATTTTTTTTTTACTCTTAGTAGTTATCATTTGGTGCCTATTTAGGGTTTAAAGCATCTCTTTAAGATATTTATGTGTCTTTTTAAAGGTTTGTTTTCATGTTTTTGCATAAAACGCGTAATATACAGCTGTGGTTGATTGAACAAAAACATGACTTTAATAGTGCTCTATAACACACTCTTTGACACTAATCTTTCTATCTCGATGAGTTATTTTTTGCAATTTTGTTTTGAATGGAACATGTTGTACCTCCTGTTGCAAGCCAATGAAATAAAACGCCGTGTAACCGGAGAGTTTTAATGTTTTTTTCTTCTATGAGGACTTAACTGCTAGTAAAC
Organism: Aedes japonicus; assembly: GCA_034211315.2. Lineage (NCBI taxonomy): Eukaryota > Metazoa > Arthropoda > Insecta > Diptera > Culicidae > Aedes > Aedes japonicus. The sequence continues at coordinate 5,592 of JASCZW010013496.1, read as the reverse complement.
ACATAGCACAGTGCATAATATGGAACATAACCGTATTGCTATCGACGTCTTGTTTACTACAAAGAAAGGGAATAGCATCGAACTTTGAAGGTTAGAAAATTCCAGTTCTCTACCGAATCAACAGCGCAAACTAACAAAATTCTTTGAATATTTTCATAACATTTCTCAACAATCCGGAATTATTTTGAAAATCATGCGCTAATCAACCATATAAGTCACGATATATTTTTTTACGATACCAGGTGAGTCAGAAATTATTTCAAAGACCTTCAGCATATTAATGATCTTGAGATCGCTTTCAAGTTCCAAGGACTTCTTTAAAGTTAGAAGAATTCATTTGAAGTTTCATAAATTTCTCTGAAATTCCACGTATTTTTCTGTAGTTCCAAGGACTTTATTGAAGGTTCGTGAATTTCTCTAATGTTCCGTGATGCCGGTTCGATTGAAAAATTGAAAATCATTTTTTGAGGTAATAGAAGGGTAAACCTCCTTCCTGTCTTGAATCGAATATCAATCCTAAATAGGGATAGGAAATCAAGCAAATGTGAGACTGATATGCGATTCAAGCAAAATGTGGATCGCTCAGAACACTTTTCTCCTGTGCTATTCTTTTTGAGTGTGTCAACAAGCGTTGCAATGTTCCCGTAATGTGCCGAAGGTGCCGATGTGTTGACAGCCCAAATTGTTATTTTCTGCTGAGCCTGGCAACCAAGCAATGCATATTGGCAAGGTTGCTGGTTTCATATTTCTATAAGCTCAACTGTCAAAAGTGTGCCTCAGTGGTATGGATTGAAAATTAAAGTGCCGCTGTAAGGAACATCGTGGCTGGAACACTGTTCTAAGCAACTTATCATTGGATTCAAGGCAGAATAAGAAATTTAAGCAAGTATATTATCATTTCACTTAGAAGTCGATATAAATCCCACCCGATAATCGATGTTTCTTTCGTTCTGTACGTTAAGCCAGAAATGTACTTATGCGAAACTTCCTTATGGCCAAAACACCGAATTATATCTGATGAGACATCTAGAAGATGAGCTTTCCTAGAAATCGGCGTGTGAAGTGTTTGTTCGCAAACGTAATTACGTCCAAATCACAAATCATTCGAAAACTTACAGCCGAAATAAACATACCATCATAAAATGTCAAAAACAGATAGATGGCATCCAGCACGTCGGGTATAGTTTCAGAAATAGTAAACGGCTAGATTCGACAGAGGTTCTGAAACGACTTGAAGCTTTCGTCAGTTGCCAAACACTGCAAAGTTAATGTCAGCCTTTCTCCAGCTAGAATCGCTTTCCTCATTTGAGCATCCTGTTTTTGTATATTCGGGGTCACAAAAATCAGCAGGTATAGAAATTTAATGTCATCCGCACGAACTTTCGGAAAAGATTTGGATGGTCGCATCTCAGTTGGAGCAGCTTGACGTAGCATCCTTCGGTTTGCCGTTTCTTAACCTACTCAACAACCCAAACACTACGGAAGATTTTTCCTGGCTCATCTTCTTCCAACAGCAGATACGCTGCCGCCATAACTATTGCGATCATAGGAGCAAAGTAATTCGCGTCGCTGTGCAATTGTTATTAGGGTATGTGTCCCTTGACTCAGCCTATTATGCAACCATCGAAAACATATTTTATTATAACTCATAAAGTTTTTAAGCTGTAAGCGAGATTCAACTAGTTAGACACTTGCAAAGATAAGTTTGATAAGACATTTGGTAACATGTTTCACGAAAAGTTACACAACTCTTTTTATAAAGTCAGAAACATTCGATGGATATGGATTTAATGTCGGTCTATAGGCACCAAATTGGGTCTAATCATGGATGCAAGTTCGTCCCATTCGATAAATCTGTTATAAAATGTTGTCTATGTACGACTTTTTTTTTCTGATTTTCTGATTCAAAGCGTTGTCAGCTGTATTCTCACTACCCAACAAACAATTTTACAAATCAAACTAAAGTAAAACTGCCTCAAATCACTTAAGTGATGTTCATATATGATTTATCAGCCATTCAATAATGAAAACATTATAATTCACTACAAAATGATTTTGTTCCTTCGGTCAGTGTTTAGATGAGCCACTTGAATATAAAAATCCACAAACTCATGCATTTCCACTTGAATTATATCAATAACAACGTTTTTTCTACGTTATTGATACGACAGGCCATATTTGGGAACATACAAAAAAATATGTCCCCAACATTGGGTCTACGAATTTCTTGTAAAATCATTGTTATTTTAGCTGTGTGAACAGCTAGTTTGTAACGTGTAACTATTTTCTGTACATCCAGACTGCATTACTTGCTTTATCGATTCAATTAATCCAAATTTAGATCACTTGAAGATAGTGTAGATCGTCCGGTCAGCTTAACCAGTGAAATCATGATGCCCCAAAAGTTCAAGAAATCGAAAATTACGCAGAAGTGAACAGCTATATGTTAATTAATATTATCTCAATTACCTTGTATTACATCGGTCATCCTAATGGCAGCATGATTTTGTTAATTATCGCCGAAATAATAACACATTTGGTGCATAGGCCGAGTGAAGGAGCTAGGCTAACATTACATCCCGTTACCCTAGTTGTTAAGTTCTGCATAAATTTTCATTTCATTGCTAACATTCAACCAAGCTAGACGATTTACTGATTTGCTCTGCAATAGGTTATGGGCCCAGTAAGGGGAATTTGACCTGAAGTAGTCCGGAAGTTATTTAAAAATTCAAGAAACCTCAACCTTTATTATTGGAAAAAAATACCCTTACTCCGAAGTTGAGATGTCACTGAAAAGTTCCAGTAACGTTGATAACGGTGGCGGAGAGAACGAAAGAGTCGCAGCTGGATCAGGAAGAGTGCGAGTTGGTGGAGGTTCCGTGGCATTGTCGATCATCGGAAAGTTATGCGGAAGGGAGAACTACACGACATGTTCCGGTTCGATTAATCCGTGAAGGATGTTGGGAAGCTGTAAATGCTGGAACCGAGGAAGCACAGGTAGCTGCATCGGAGGATTTGAGCAATGGGCGTTGGCTATAATCTGCTTAAGTCTGGAGACCTACAACTATAGTTTGGTTCTGGATGCAGTCGATGCGCGAGCTGCCTGGAAGGAACTTGAATCAGCATTTCAAGACAGCGGCTTGAACCGGAAAATTGGGTTGCTAAGGAAGTTCACTTCGATACGTCTTGTCAACAGTCCATGTGTTGAAGCCTACGTTGATGAGCTGATGAGCACAAGTTACAAGCTAACAGCGGTGGGATTCAAATTAGATGATTCTTAGTTGGCTGCTATGTTGCTAATGAGTTAGGTTTGGTTAGGTATATTTATTAGAGACTTTCAGCCGGCGACTGGTTCGTCTCTTAGCATGTTGCTAATGGGTTTGCCGGAACAGTATTAGCCCATGATAATAGGTCTAGAAGCCGCTGGCATTGCATTGACGGCGGCTGCTGTGAAATAAAAAGATGTGAAGATCGAGCGGGGCGCAACCAGTTGCAGCGACAAAGGGGCTTTGTACAGCAAGCACGGTACTAGAAGGTGCAAGTCAACGATGGTGCAACCAAAGATCGACGAAAAGACCTGCTTCAACTGCAAGAAGCCGGATCATTTTGCGGCAAAGTGTCCGGAGAAGCAACAGCAATCGAAGCCAAACAAGCACAAGGGTCTGTGTTCCATTTTTTGGTCGGAACAATGAACAATTCTAGCATGAAGACGAAGGGTTTAAGTACCATTTACCATTTATATAGGTGATCGTATACAGAGTCAATCGGCCGGAGAAGTCATTTTTAGCAAATGGCATAGATCTCTGGCATCGACATCTGAGAAATCTTCACGAAGGTGGTCTGAAGAAGCTGAAACAAATCGCAAACGGAATGGATTTTCAAGATGAGTCATTATCGAATTGTGTTGTCTGTCTGGAGGGAAACATGCGAGGTGTTCGTTCCTTACGGAACGTACATTAATTACGTCACGAAAAAATGACTTTTTATTAATTTTACCGAAATCCGGTAATTTTTTACAGATATCTGTAAAATTTCACCGACATCCGTTAAATTGGACTACCGAACGTTCAGCTGTTGAGAATTCGGTAAAACTTTACAGATTTCGGTGGAAAAATCTAAGTGTGTATGATCGTCCTTCGTTCGGTGCAGCTGAGCTTCCCGAGAACAAACATCCGAGGCCTGTTGAAATTATTGATCAACTGGGTGGCGATTCTGATGACACCGAAACAACGGAAGAAGTCATCGTTGTCGACAGTTCGTTCAGCTCTCAGCTACCATCCAACACATTGAGCAATGATGGTACTATGGATGATCCAACAAGCTACCATGAGGTACTGCAACGGCCCGATCGAGATCATTGGCTCGCGGCGGTGCCAAATAAAATCGCTTCGCTCAGCGAGAACAGCACATGAGTGCTCGATGATCTACCCGAAGGTTGAAGAGTTATCCGGAACGTGTGGGTTTTCCAAACGAAGAAAGGTCCTGACGGAAGTGTGTAGAGCTACAAGGCTCGTCTTATAACAAAGAGGGTAATACAACTTACCTTAGAAGACCCACAGGGGCTGCCTGCTCTGCCATCTCGAGAGTTACGTTGGCCCGCGCCGTCACTAACTGGATGCAGCTCCGTCGCCGGGGATGAGGATAGTACGGAGGGTTAGTCTTCCTTCGTGATTTCAACTCCGTCACACGCGGAATAGGTTTTTTTTGGTCGGGGTACACTTTTCGGAGTTCGATTTCGAATTTCGCGGGCACTAGCGGGGCCGTTCTAGCGGCCGGTTCAGGACCGGGATCCACGGCCACACGCTAGGAGCACGAAGGAGGCACAACTTCACACCTTCAGCTACCACACGACCGTCGGACACGCGAGTACCACCAATCCCACGCGGTCGAGACACACTATCGGAGGGGATTGGGACCGGTTCGATGACAACCAACACTGGCACCGCGTGAGGGATTCGGGATGATGGTCCCTGAACTTAGATTCTCGCACTTCCGAACCCGGATTTTACTTTTGCCGGCTAGTCGATTAGCCTCTTCCACTGGCCACACTTCACTTGCAAAGCCAATCTATGAATTTTCCACTCGACTAGATTTTTGTTTCCGCGCGTCCGAACACTTTTATCTCTTATAGACTAAAGACCCTCTACCATGGGGCAGGCGGCCTATTTATCCGCTCGCTCTCTCGCTATCGGCCGAGAGCATTTCCTCTTACCCACGGTGACCAACCCATGAGAATGGGTGGAAGAGGGTGCTCGAGTGCAGTCGAGCAGTTTGGTAGCGGACGGCGCGTGAATGGGCGAATTTTTATAAACAATATAATTCCTAATCCTAACTCCTAACATGCAAACAAATACAATTTTTAGCACAATTAATTTAATGGGACATGGTCTCATGTTACAGTCTCGTGGTGAATGGCTGCTCTTAACGTCCCGGCTTAGACTACAACGAAGTGTATTAACCAGTCGTGCGGTACGGGACCGTTCGATATTTGATGGCTCTGGCGGTGCGTTTCAACTGGCCAAATGGACGCGGTTACAGCATTCCTGCATTGCGAGCTGAAGAACGAGGAAATCTACATGCTTAAACCGGAGG
>JASCZW010013495.1:0-25420 GCA_034211315.2 Aedes japonicus | reverse complement strand
TACTTGAACTGAGAACTGAATGACATAATTTACTTTGATCAAATGCCAGCAAACGGTCCATTTCACCCGGTTTCCCCTCATACATGCATAAACTCATATACCATGCGGTTCTGAAGATCGCGACAGGATATCACTGGCACTGCATTTATGTAAAAATGTCCAAAGAATCGAATGCTGATGGCCTCGTTTAGGGTTTACCTTAGGGAAGGGTCCATTTTATCCGAATCTCCCCTCATATTTAATGCTGTTTTGAAGATCGGCGCCAGTAATATTATCTCACTTCAACTTTATATTTTTTCTGTTTTTTTTCCCGCTGTATTTACTGGGCTACACTGTGCTTTCCGGTTTTCGATTCATTTTTGCTTTAAACGTGGCACCAAGTGATCTGATCGGAAGCTTCGAGCTCTACACAGAAAAAAATCTTGTAGTAAAAACTACCGTTTGAACTACCAAATTTCAGTCAAGTTTACTATGTTTTTGGTAAAATCTTCAACATTTGTGGTATATTTAATATCAAACGCACCTTGGTTGATCTAATCGCAGGCATGGTAAAATCAAACGCATTTATAGTCAGGTGAAAATGGTTTGTGTTTGCGTTCAATTTAATCCTCGAAATGGTAGATTCTACTGAAGTTTTTTTTTTTGCGTGTAGCACTCATTCGAATCAGGAAACGATTTTTTTCACCAACTAAAGCAAATGAACGAATTAATGAATTCTACAAGCAAGCAGTGATGAACACGCAAACAATTGGCAGGCGACGAAGTTCATGCTGTGTTCATTCATTGTTAACCTTGCTCCATACGATCTCTGTTTGATAGGTGAAGCAAGTGACGCATTGTGTGCGTTTATTGAATAAAAAAATAGCGTGCAACGAATTATTTTTGACACGACTGGATTTGAAATGTTGTGTTGGCCCCCCAATAATAAATTACCTTTTTTTTTTTTTAATTTAAAGCACATGGAATGTTGACAATGAAGACCACCATCAAACGTCTAACTTCAACGCACATTTCTCTTCTAACAGGAAACTCAAAACTCAGTGATCAATTAAGCATACCACCTATTTTATTTCGATCTCAACTGAAAAAAAAAAAAACGAGACCAATCTCTCCCAATGTGAGAATAAATCACATAACGGAAGCTCCATGGCGGATGAATATGCCATAAATGAGTTCAAATTAGGTGGAATCGCTTCCAGATCAGAAGGTAAAAATTAACCCAATAAATCGTTTTCGGCTTTCGCGGTAAAAGATTTATTAGTTCGCTCGATCTGCAAAAGACGTAAGCTGGAAGTTCCCTGTGGTTTCTGGCACAGTTCGGTTTGATTTTTTAGGCCAGCGTGCAAATTTTGGAATTGGATTTGTAAGCGTCAGCGAACACATGTAATCAGAATGTACAATTAAAGGATACGATTTCCGTAAACTAAACACCACTAGCCATCCGCACTGCAGTTCATTGCACTTGGCAATTACTTTTTTACGCGTACATAACACCTCTCTACATGCAGTGTTTTGTCCACGCTTTATGCTTCTTAATAGCATACATACTGCAAGTTCATTGCACCTAACAAACAAACAACCAATGCACCTCACTATCTGTGGCATACCTACCAGAAGAGATCACCCACAGACGGGAGACACTTCCGCTACAATCCGCACAGATTACACTCCACAGCAACAGTTAAGCAGAATGCAATCTGCAGAATAACTGCAATTTCACGACGGGGTGCATGCTGCTTGACGTTCGAAAAGTTCCCGGCGTTAATGGCGACGGTGAAGCCAGCTCCAACGTTCTCCAACAACTCGGCGTTGTTTACTTTTAATTCGTCCCATCCTCAATCGAGGAATGTATGCAATAAAAAGACGCACCAAAAAAGAAAACGTTTGCACTTGACCTTAGCGGTTCGAAGGCTAATGAGTTTATTGTGTTGGCTGACCAAATTTTACAAATATTGAACAAGAAACGGTATCTGTTCGAGCTGTTGATAGTTCAGTCGCTCGTGTATGTGAGCTGAGGCACGCGAAAAAACTGGAGTAGATTTGTAGAGGATCCATCTTATAGTTTCAAGCTGGAGCCTTAACCTAGTAAGCCTTTAACGAATCTACAAAATCACACTTACAAAAAACAAACTGGGCGAGAGAGAAACGGAAAGGAAGCCGAACAACAGTAACAGTACAGCTGCTTCTCCTACCACATGGTGGGAGATGCCATTCTTCCAGCCCGATTTCTTATTGAACTGATGTTGTGTGTGGTTAGGGTCGTTGGTAGGCTTGTTAGCTACCGAAAATGAGCCATATTTGCTGAAAAAGTAATCGAAAATCAGGGTAATAGGAGACCGGACTGTAGTGTAGGCAATTGTCTACGCATTAAGCATTAATGCTTTCTCAAACTAAAATGTTCAACTGTAACAACACCAACTGCAATAAAAAGTCTCAAAATGAAAGGTGCATGAAAAAAGATCAGAATATGACTCGTAGTGATGCAAAAAAAAGTACGCACAGAGAAGAGAAGTCGAAAAGCGGGATTTTTTTTGCCAACTTTAATGAAATAGCTGATTGCCGTGGAGGAAGGCATTTGATAGTGCGAAATGGAAACTCGACGCACTAGCAAATGAGAATATAATTCCGGATGGAAAAAAGCCGATAGTGATACTGGCAATGATAATGATGATGATGATGATGTTGGGGTTCATCAAGAAGTACGATGATGATGATTATGGCGATTGGTAGGATCGATAACGAGGACACGAGCTTCTTTGAAACAGATATTTGAACTTTCTAATCAGTTGTTTGTGTGCTCATGTAGGTAGTTGGTGATTGAAAATGTGAAAGGAATACTGTGATAACAACATGAGATCAAATAATTTGAAATTTATTTGCTTGAAAAAAATTTGGATGGGACTGCTAGAGTGAAAAAGCTCAGCTATTGAAGTAGGGAATTCTTCCCTTTTTGTAAATTCTCTTAGGTAGGCATAAATCACAGTTAAACAGACACAACGTAGCAGGCAATAAACTAATTGAACAATTAATGGATTGAACAATATATACAATTTGTAACAATATCAATGTAGATTATAACAATTAAACAATAAACAATAAACAATTAACACAAATGTAAACAATAAGATCAATAAACAATAACAATATACTAAACATAATAATAAACAATAAACAATAAACAATAAACAATAAACACATAAACAATAAACAATAAACAATAAACAATTATAACAATAAACAATAAACAATAAACAATAAACAATAATAACAATAAAACAATACAAACAATAAACAATAAACAATAAACAATAAACAATAAACAATAAAACAATGAACAATAAACAATAAACAATAAACAATAAACAATAAACAATAAACAATAAACAATAAACAATAAACAATAAACAATAAATAATAAACAATAAACAATAAACAATAAACAATAAACAATAAACAATAAACAAACAATAAACAATAAACAATAAACAATAAACAATAAACAATAAACAATAAACAATAAACAATAAACAATAAACAATAAACAATAAACAATAAACAATAACAATAAACAATAAACAATAAACAATAAACAATAAACAATAAACAATAAACAATAAACAATAAACAATAAACAATAAACAATAAACAATAAACAATAAACAATAAACAATAAACAAAGTAAACAATAAACAATAAACAATAAACAATAAACAATAAACAATAAACAATACAAACAATAAACAATAAACAATAAACAATAAACAATAAACAATAAACAATAAACAATAAACAATAAACAATAAACAATAAACAATAAACAATAAACAATAAACAATAAACAATAAACACAAACAATAAACAATAAACAATAAACAATAAACAATAAACAATAAACAATAAACAATAAACAATAAACAATAAACAATAAACAATAAACACAAACAATAAATAATAAACAATAAACAATAATCAATAAACAATAAATCAATAAACAATAAACAATAAACAATAAACAATAAACAATAAACAATAAACAATAAACAATAACATAAACAATACAATAAACAATAAACAATAAACAATAAACAATAAACAATAAACAATAAACAATAAACAATAAACAATAAACAATAAACAATAAACAATAAACAATAAACAATAAACAATAAACAATAAACAATAAACAATAAACAATAAACAATAAACAATAAACAATAAACAATAAACAATAAACAATAAACAATAAACAATAAACAATAAACAATAAACAATAAACAATAAACAATAAACAATAAACAATAAACAATAAACAATAAACAATAAACAATAAACAATAAACAATAAAACAATAAACAATAAACAATAAACAATCAATAAACAATAAACAATAAACAATAAACAATAAACAATAAACAATAAACAATAAACAATAAACAATAAACAATAAACAATAAACAATAAACAATAAACAATAAACAATAAACAATAAACAATAAACAATAAACAATAAACAATAAACAATAAACAATAAACAGGCACAGCAGCCCACCGTGTGTCGCAAATTGAATGAAGACAGCTGATCTTCAAATATATTATGTGGGAATTTCAAGTGGACTCAAAACGGACCTCAAGTTATTTCAATGATTACGATTGGGTAATGTTTCTGCCTAAAAGATTAATCTGTAGTCGGACTGAATACCACTTTCAAGTAAAAACTACCAGTTCACTTTTCAGTTTTCTACCCCTAGATTCCTAGCCCAAGAAGATAGGTTATCTAAGGAATTTGGCAATGGTCCAATTGGACGGCATGTGAGCCTCTTAAAGAGGTCTACCAAACAATTGTCAATATAAGCCTTGGGACAGGCCCATGTAATTAATTCTGAAAGTTGTCAGATATTCAAGTGAGAAGTTCTTTGCACAACAAATTGTACAAAAAGTTAGTTAAAAATGGCCAGTTGAATATCTGTGGAAAGCAGCGCCAGATAATCGTTTGTTCATTTGCTCTTGTATGATGTATGATATAGGTTACCAACCCTTTATAGCACGGAAGCTTAGTCCGCCAGCAATGGGCTCTCCTCTCTGTTTGACTATCTACTGATTATCCTCATCATGCCATTGTATGAAGAACCAAATACAGGTTGAGTGGATCGATTGGCAACATCATATGTTTCCACAGGGATATAAAGAATCTCCTTTCAACAACAAGATTGAGGTCAAAAGAGCGAGCTATCTAACACGAGGATGTCCCAATGGGCCGGGAGAAGAGCCCGCCCTCTATTCACAAACTGTAAGCAATGGGGAGTTGTCATTCGCACTCTCCCAATCCAGAATTCTTCAATCAGGTGCCCTGATGGACCTTCCCATGCCCATGAAATATTTATAGAATAGTGTAGAATATCTACAAAAAATACTACAAGCATTCGTATCTATTATATACATATGATCTTCTTTTGGTTGATCTTACTTTATAAACTTCTGATAAGTCCCATCCTGCACTGCGAGAAAAATTTCTCATAAACTTTGCGATAGTTCCTTCTAGAATTGCTTCGAAAATCTGCTCAAATTTGTCGGAAGTTGCTTCCTGAGCTTTTGAGAAGTCCCCTGTTTAACTTCCGGGAAGTTGTTTCGTGAACTTTTGGGAAGTTTGCTTCTGAAAATTTGTGAGAAATTTCTTCTTGAACTACTTTGAAGTACTCCTTGTAATGCTGGACAGTATGTATTTGTTTTTCTCAGAAGTATCTACCTGAACTTCTGGGAATTCCTTAATTTCGAGAAAGCCTCATTCAAAAATTCTGGAATGTTCGATTCTGAACTTCAGGAGAGCTCTCTAGCACTTCTAGGTTCTTCTTTCTTCATTAGCATTTCAAGCTTATTACTTTCACAATTCGCTTATTGCTTGCTCTCAACTTAGTGTTCTAGATGCACTTCCACAGTTATCAAAATTGAGAGCTTTCGATGCCAGTTACCATTTTTGCATTAGTATGATTGTGTGGCAAGTACAACCATACGCTATGCCCAGGGAGTCGAGAAATTTTCCTTAACGAAAAATTCCTAGACCAGACCGGGAATCGAACCCAGACCTCCAGCATGGTGTTGCTTTGTAGCTGCGCCTTTACTGACTGAGCTAAGGGAGGACCCTTCTAGGTAGTTGCATTAGCACTTCTAGGTAGTTGCAACTAAACTTTGGGAAGTCTCTTTTGGAACTTCTGAACTGAAGTTCTTTCCTGAAATTTTTGAAAAAATTCCTCCTTGAACTTATTGGCAGTGCCTTCTCTGGTAAGTTTCTTCCTCGAGTTCGAAGAAGTTTTTTCCTGAGCATATTCTTTCTGAATTTCTGATAAGTCCAATGATGAAATCCGAGAAAAATTGTATTGAAACATTGGTAAATTGTTCTTCAGAATCTCTATGAAAATTCTTTGAAAATTTCTTCCTAAATTTCTGAGAAGTGCTCTTCTGAGCATTTGGTAAGTTTTCTCTTGAGTTCTAAGAAATGCTTGCTCAACTAATAGAAAGTAGCTTCAATGCTTCTAACAAGTTTTTTGTCTGTTCTTAGGAGAGATTTTTTTCCTGAACTTCCAGAAATCCCATTCTGAAATTATTAAATGTTCGCTTCCAAATTTCGGAAAAGTAGAGTAGGAGCTCTGTGGAGCTTTGTTTCTGAATTTCTGAGAAATTATTGCCCTCTTTGGTAAATTTCCTCCCATATTTCGGGAAAGTTTTTTCCTACACTTTTGGGAAGTTAAATTTTGAATTTCTGGGAAGAACTCCAGACTCCTCTGAAATCCTCTAATCCTCTAGGAAGTCTTCTTTCCTAAACTTTTTCCTGAAGCACCGAGAAGTCCTCTCCTAATTTCTTAACTTAAAGTTCTCTCCTTAACTTCAAGGAAGTATGATTTTGAACTTTGCGGATGTTTGGTACTGATTTTTTGTGGGATATTATTACTTGAACTACTGAGAAGTGCTTCCTATACTTCTTTTTGAAGTTTCTTTCTGATCTTCGGAAAAGTTTTTTTCTTCGAATAAATCTTTTCATGAACTTCTAGAACATATCTTTCGGAAGCTCTGGGAAGTCTGCTTCTGATCTTTCGTGGATGTTGTTCTGAGTTTCCGTGGGTCACCGATTGGGTTTGAGAGCCAATTTTAAGTCAAAAGTAATAATATTCAAATGAGAAAATAAAATTTACTTTTCGTCATTCCGAGTCTAGCCGGTGGAGGCCTTCATGAATTCCTACTAATTCTTGTTGAAATAAGTTTGAGTGGTTCCATGCCACAAAGGCCTCTGGTGATGTCCACATTAATTTTAATCAGTTATCAGTCAGCCATTCGTACTGACGCTTATTTGTTTTGATTTTAATAAGATTAGACGTGTTTTTTGCTAGAAGTTAATTTTTTTTCGCTTAACTTACCTGGGTAAAAAAAGTTAATGGTTTAATATATATCTTATCTTGGTCAGTTAATTACCACTTATTGAAGAAAAACGCATATTAGATCAAACTCGTATTCGAAAAAATGTGACATATCAGTAATAGCAAAATAGACCTGTCGAGCAAAGGTGACGTTCGGCTCGACTTCTATTATTGGACTCAATAACAGCAATCCGCTGAAATGCAATATGAATGAAATTCTCAATATGACCTCCTGGCACACGATCCTCTGTAACAGGAAGAAAACGGCTTGATGTCATATTTCCACAATGGGACATCACTGATACGAAGCTAAGAGTGTTTTGACCAAGAATACCTACTAAGCTCTTGCGACACGACAAGCCAGCCAGTCCAGCGCAAGAGAAAATGTGAGTAGATCATACAGTGGAAAACAAATTAATGTGATATAACCACAATGGAATTGCCTGCTGGGCAAATGGTTGTCTATTACGACCTTTTTGTAACCCAAAATGGCTGTTTTGCTTTTTTAACTCTTGCCCAATTCGTCCGCTTTGTCCGTCGCTCACGTTCTTTCCTTCACTGTCGTATTTCTGTATAGTAACCTTAGACTTCCAAACTATAAACTTTTGTTCGAACTAGCAATTTAGGACCGTTTAGCTTAATAGTCTTTCGAAAAGAAATCGAATGTTTCACCGTCCAGTGTATCATTGGGTCACTGTTCTTGACTGCTGGCCAGTGACCCGAGCCATTCGCTCATTCTCGTAGACTTTCGTGGCTGTTATCACCCTAGCAAAGCAAAATAACAAACTGATATCATATAAGTAAAAAGTTCTGTTATCCCAGATATCGTTTTGATTTCCGCTGTTATCACATAACAAATTTAGTTATCACCATTGGCTGGTTTTGTTACTACATGTTATCATTATAAAGATACAATTTTTGACGAACGTTTCTTATTGAAAGAAATACTACAAATATTACCAGCATGAGTGAACAAAAACTTTACTATTTATTAAAAAACAGATTTTAGCATGAGTTTGATTTCAAATTGATAACATCATTTGAAAATAATTCAATAAATTTGCTTCAAATACAGGATTTGTTATCAAGATGTTCTCATTGATAAAAAAATAACTCAGCCTCAATGATAACATATTCAATGATCAAACAATGATAACCAGGTATTAGAATTTGTTATCAATTTGGTATAATCCTTTGCTCGGGCACCCATCCAATACTGCCATGCCTATCGCAACCCCTAATGGACTCCCAATAAGCGGTCGTTCGTCCATGTGGTGGCGGGTTCCGCAAGCTTTGGTGGGATGAATGGCTGCGTTCTACCATAAGCTATTTTAACGTTGCCTACCCGAGAGTTTGCCTATATGAGTCAATTGTGCAACCCTCACATCATCTACCTGCCATTGTTATTCAAGCGCACGGAAATAACATGATAATCCTAAAAATACTCGCCAACGAGACGCTGACACTTACACAGTATTCAATCCATGAATTTTGAACCATGGAACGCTATAAATACTTGGGGTTCCGAAATTATCCACTTTGGGCTTTACCGGAATCGGTTTCAGAGCATCCGGATGTGGCCAAATGTCCTGGTTGGTCTATGCTATAATTTTTTGGATTTCAGTATTCAAAACCATGAATTTTGAATCGTCGAACGGTACAAATACTTCGGGTTTCAAAATTGCCTTCTTTGGGCCTGGAATTTTGAGCCATCAAACGGTACAAATATATGAGGTTCCAAAATTGTTTTCTTCGGATGCATACCGGAACCGGTTCTGGGTACCTTTGTATCCAGAATGGCCAGTTAAAAAAAACTAACTTTTATTTGAGACCAAGATATCAACAATTGGAATATTTTTTTAGGAGTGAAGCAAAGTCTTGGGTCATTTTTGACCTTGAATGCACTATGTGTAAATTTTTAATAAAGGGTGGAACGATCAAAAATTGGTCAAACATGATTAAGTGCACACTGATTAGTTTATCATATAAATGATAAATCTTTATTTCTTTTTGAAGTTCATCGTCTACAAAACACAGGAAAGTTATTTAATTAGGCTTCCAGATTTTCCAAATTTTGTTATATCCAGCTTATTTGATGCTGAACGCCAATTTGCCTTGAACTGATTTTCACTTCAAACTGTTTTTTTGAGTTCTCTTGAGACTTTTCTTTACGATTGCCCAATATTTTTTTTAAATTGGCGCAGTTCCGGTGAGTTTGGAAGGTTTTCTCCTCGGGTATAATTTGCACACTATTGTCAGTATACCATTTCTGAGCCATTTGTCTGTAGTGGCTAGAATCGAGGTCTAGCCAGAACAGCACGGAACAACTATGCTTCTTCAAAAAAGGCAATAATCGTTTTTGCAAGCATTCCTTTACATAGATATCTTGGTTGACAGTGCGGTATAAAATTCTTGACCTGGGAGCTGCTTGAAATCAGCCTTTACGTATGTTTTATCTGTCCATTACGATGCAATCAAACTTGGTCAACAAACTCGTGTACAACTTACACGTTCTTCCTTTGGCTGTTGTGTTTTGCTTCTCATTTCGATTTGTTGTCACTGTAACGTTATGTGCTGGCAGTGCTTTTTGAACTGTTGTGTGGGACTTTCCCAATTTGTTTCCGATATCTCTGATGGAAAGGTTGTGATTGCGTTTCTGGCTTTCTGGAAGTCGTCAGACGTTCTCCGAACACTTTTATAGCAGTCATCACGGTTGATTTGGCTATATCAAGTGATTTTGCCAAGTACACGTGAAATAATTTGAATTTTGCCTATGCGCGAGCAAAGTTTTGATATGCTGCTCTTCTTGCTCTGACGACATTGTGACAACTGAATAGAAAATGGCAAAAACAAAATAGAATCACCATTTCGTACACATACACCCACAAAATGAGGGATGTTCTAGTTTTTTAAATGCACGATTTTAAGAATAACGTCATATTCAAGTCAACCAAGTTTTCACCGTTCCACCCTTTATTCCAGGAAGGAATGTGTTGTACAAAGTACAGAGCGAGAGTGCTCTTGCTACAAATGTAAACGCGAGTGCTGAAAGGTTTAACTCGGGACGAGATTTTTGCGTATCTTTTGTAACGGTCCAGCGGAATTGTTAGACTGCCGTTTTTTCGAATAACGACCCAACCTTCATTTCCTCGAATGACTCTTGGATAGCATCTGGCATAGCTGTGGATTTTTTTTAAATTATCGTAGAGGTTTGGGCCGAAGGGCTACGAAACTTTGTCCACGCATAGGATTCATGGATGTATAAACAAAAAAAAACAATATTAAAAAATTCAGGGTTGTCAGTTTTTCTGGAAAACATCAATTGAAGTTTTCCGATTTTCCCGAGCATCACTAACTTCGAAAATGAATAACTCAAGAATGATTCATCATAGAACAATTTTTTGTACCCAAACTCAAATGAAATTTTCTCATGAATTAAAAAAAATGTAATTTAAAAAAAAATTATAAAATTTTCCACAGTAAAGGAAAAAATTTTGAAATTTTGAAAAAAAAAATATTTTTGTTTACTTATTCATAAGCTTACATTGGTGACATTATTACGATGGGTTCTGTTTATGTTTTTGAGTAATGTTCGAAACATTATGGGCTCATCACTTTTCATATTAAAATAATAAAAAATCTGAATAGTATCGCCTTCCAATTTGTTCATAAGTACCCAATGTATGCTTTTAAAATTAGTATGTGGTTTGCTAATTTTTTTCAAGGTAGCTGCTAAAGGGCGATACGGTCAAAATTTGGTCAATATCAACTTGACGTATTTCTTTCAATTTTGCATTTAAAAAACCTGAACACCCCTCATTTTGAAGGTGTGTGTGTAGAATGTTGCTCCTATTTTGATTTTGGAATTCACTCTTCAGTTGTCAAAATGCCGTCCAAGCAGGAAGAGCAGCGTATCAAAATTTTGCTCGCGCATCGCGAAAATCCGAGCTACTCGCACGCAAAGTTGGCAAAATCGCTAAAAGTTGCCAAATCAACCGTTACAAATGTAATTAAAGTGTTTGGGGAACGTTTGTCGACAGCCAGGAAGTCTGGATCGGGGGGAAATCGAAAACCGGAAGCCGCTGAGACGACAAAGAGAGTTGCCGGTAGTTTCAAGCGAAACCCTAACCTATCTCTCCGAGATGCCGCAAATAAGCTGGGTGTATCGTCTACAACCGTGCATCGAGCCAAAAACGAGCCGGACTATCGACTTACAAGAAGGTAGTGACTCCAAATCGCGATGATAAACAAAATACGACGGCCAGCGCGATCCCGGAGGCTGTACACGACGATGCTGACGAAGTTTGACTGCGTGGTAATGGACGACGAAACCTACGTCAAAGCCGACTACAAGCAGCTTCCGGGACAGGAGTTTTATACGGCAAAAGGAAGGGGAAAGGTAGCAGATATTTTCAAGCCACGAAACTGTCAAAGTTCGCAAAGAAATATCTGGTTTGGCAAGCCATCTATACCTGTGACTTGAAAAGCAGCATTTTCATAGCTTCCGGGACCGTCAACCAAGAAATTTACGTGAAAGAGTGTTTGAATAAACGTCTGCTGCCTTTCCTGAAGAAACACGGTTGTTCCGTACTGTTTTGGCCGGATTTGGCATCTTGCCATTACGGTAAAAAAGGCCATGGAGTGGTACGCCGCCAACAACGTGCAGGTGGTTCCCAAGCGACAAGAACCCTCCCAACACGCCAGAGCTCCGCCCAATTGAGAAATACTGGGCTATTGTCAAGCGGAACCTAAAGAAGACCAAAAAAACTGCTAAGGACGAGCAGCAGTTCAAGGCAAACTGGCTTTCTGCGGCGAAGAAGGTGGACAAGGTGGCTGTACAAAATCTGATGGCAGGGGTCAAGCGTAAGGCCCGGCAATTCGGATTTGGAAAAGCGGAAGCCTAACTGAATATTTTTCCTGAATTTTATACTAATTGAACTTGAAAAAGAAATTTAATTTGATTTTTTAAATAAACGATTTCACCGATTTACACGCGTTTTCCCTTGACCAAATTTTGACCGTATCACCCTTTAAGTAGAAAGTTTATACAAACCAAATTAAAGCGTCGGACAAGGAGGAGTATAATCGCTATGATGGAAACACATTTGAATACAATATATAATTAAATTTGGATTGGGTATAGGATTCCATGCCAATATGGGGGCACATTCTGCCTCTCCCATTGACCCTCATGCTCCTCCTCCCCTCTCCAAAGTCACGAGTGTTCATTACAACGAAAGCCTTTGATAATCAAGCATGTAGAAGCAATAATACTCCGTTGGCCATTGTTAAAGAACCAATTAATCAACCATCGGCTTCTTAAAGAAGCCTGTTTTTTTTTAAAGTTTTTTTCTTAAAGAAGCCTGTTTTTTTTTAAATTAATCATTTATTTGTACAGGCTCAATCGAATCAATTTTACAGAGCCAAATTTTTATATTTTCAATTATCACCATTTATCTTAAAACTAAAGTTAGGGGAATAGAACCGATTACTCGCGGCCGTCTCGAGGTTAATAGGAATTACAAATTACGGATGGGATAGAGGGTGAGAATTTTAAGTATGGTTTACAAAACACATTATATTTAAATTCTAAATTATTGAAACACTTATAACTATACAATTTATGGTTTTCTTTTGACTTGTACATTTTTTGAAAAAGGAAAAAAAACACACACATAAACAGATAAAAAAAACATACAGTTAAACTAACTACAATCTAAGGCTAATGTTAGTCAAAAACACATAAATGAGTTTCATGTACTCCAAATAACGTACAGTCAAAATATCTCGAATTGGCACATTGGGTTGACTACCTCGAGCCCGAAGGGAATCATAAAGCCTCGATCTGACCCCACTATGTTCAGCACAAGACCAAATAACGTGATCTGCGTCCTGATAGCCTTGTCCACACTCACAGAGATTGCTGTCGCACAGCCCAACCCTGTATAAATGAGCGTTCAAAGAATAATGATTGGACATGAGGCGAGACATGACACGAATGAAGTCTCGACCCACATTCATCCCCCTAAACCAAGATTTCTTCGACACCTTTGGGATGATAGAATGTTGCCATCGCCCCAAATCTCCTTCACTTCATTTATACTGCCAGCTGACGAGTGACTGTTGACGAAAAATAGGAAAAAAATCATTAAAGGCGATTTGTCGATCATAAATATCGCCTTCCATAGCGCCCACCTTTGCAAGCGGGTCCGCTTTCTCATAGCTCAGAATTGAACAATGAGATGGAACCCATACAAAGGCAGTGATAAAATAACGCAAAGATACAGCACTTAGAAGCTCCTGTATTTTCATGAAATAATACGAGAAGTACTTTACCGGCCTCAAGGAGCAAATAGCCTCTATAGAACTGAGATTATCCGTGAAAATGAAGTACTGATCCGTTGTTAATGAGGCAACAATTTCTAGCGTAAACTGTATTGCCGCTAATTCAGCGACATATACTGAACAAGGATCTTGAAGCTTACGAGGCGCTATAAATTTCATTAAATATACCAAAGCCTGCTGACTTCTCTATCAAAGATCCGTCAGTGAAGAACAATTTAGTGGAATCAACTTGGCCAACCTACCGGAGCAATTATAGGACGATGATGCTCTGGGATTCCATGGAGCTCCTGCTTCATGGATAAATAAAAATGAATCGAACTGCCGAAGTCGGAAAAGCACACACGATTGGGAATATTCGGTGAAGGGCTGACATCCTGTGTAATGTACAAATGGTACAAAGTCATGAAGCGAGTTTGAGGATTCAACTCGAGCAGCTTCTCAAAGTTTTCGATTAACTGGGGGTTCTGTGCAGATTATAATACAATCGATAATGCCAGATGAGAGGATGCATGGTGTTGCATACAAAGGCAACTGGTGCGGTTTCAAAACAAACACCAATCTTAACGATTGAAGCATATACTTTCTGGTCTAATTGGTCAAAGTATGCTGGATCCAAAAACCAGCTGGATGAATAAGCTCTGTTTAAAAATGATTCAACTGAAAATAAAATGAATTGAGATCGTTCAAAAGGCGATCATTTTTCAAGGTCCCAGCTTGCCATTATATTTTCAAAATAAACCAAATCAGTAACATTCCTAAGCAATCAAACAAATCGACTTCAAGGAAACAGCAATCTGGTTTGTATTCACCAATTTCTGAGACCGACAGGCTCGGCGAACAATCGGGAATTGCTACCAAAAGCTCTGCCCCTCGGCAAGGGTATCACTTTTTAACTACTCTCAACATCAACAGAGCGTACAGCCAAATCATGTTCAATGCCAAACTAACGAGGGGCCTTGAAAACAAAACACACACGCATGATCTCTTAGTGCCGAACTAACAGCAGACATCGGCGGTTGCACCGTTTTCTGCAGTAGCAGCAGCCAACACTACTAACCGAAAACTAAACGCGCAATTTAGAAAGTGATTTCCATCGACCACCGCCGTCGATGATATAAATAGCGAGAAAGAGAGGGGAAGATCAAAAAGATCGCAGAGATCACGGTTAGGCAAATTAGTGGGCTACAGTTGGTTTCGTCGGGCTTTTCCATTTCTCCGCACAGTTTGTTCACCGCTACTCGACGACCAGCGTCAGGCCAGCCAGCGTAGAACATCTAGTGCTGGAAAAGTGAAATTATGCGTACCTACACTGCGATTCACGCTCCGCAAGTGCCGGCCGAGTTCAAGAAGGAGTCGAGCAACCTGCGAACAGCGCATTCCTTAAACGCTTTGATCCACCACCGAGTGAAGGAGAAAAAAGGAACCGGTCAAGCGTCGCATTTGCATGATTGGTGCCTACCATACGAGTAGAAAGTTCTGCTGAAAACGAAAACATGCGCAAATGCATGCAAAAACATGACAACAGAGAAAGAAGTTTTTTTTTTCCTACGCTGAAGAGATTTCATCGTTTAACGATTTAATCGAGCGTGCAGCGGGAACATGTATTCCGGAGTCGGAACATTATACGTACTCAACAACGAACATACAAGAAAAAACCCGAATGCTTTAAATAAGCGGATTTTTAACGAAAATAGCCATTGGAAATACCACGCGGAAAGCGATCGCGCCACAAAACCTGAATGCGTACACATAAGTGGACTGTTATGATGATACTTTGGCTTTGGCTTTGGGTGGCCAGACGGACGAAGGGAGCGCGGAAAATGGAACGATGATCGTTCTTCGACATATGGTGCACGATGTCGGGAAACTGGGCTACTGAAGGTTATGTTGTGCGTTTAGATCAATTGGGATCTATTGGCTAAAAGCAGTGATGATTTCGAACTTTCATCACTCACTCCATCAAACGGGGTATTATTTTCAGTTATAAACATTTAATTTATTTCTACCCTCTTTAAAAATAGGTATAATTATGAAGCAATGCACTATGGTACGAATGGACAAATTTCGCGACAAAAATCGATAACTCGAAAACCATTAACTTTAGACAGATTGGAGCGATTTAATTTTAAAAATAAGATCTATCTCTTGGTTTTGGTGGTGACAAGGGTGGTCCTTTTATGTTCATAATAAAAATTTTAACTTTTTATTCTTATGATTTAGAGGATTTTTTGCTTCTACGGAATTGTAGATATTTTAATTTAATGAAACTTTGCTGAAAAAAATTAACTTCTATCTCATCTACGTATCGTTTTATAACAGTTTTTCTAACTTGCCTTAGGGTGGGACTTAAAAAAAACAGTTATTTTTGCTGTAACTTTTTAATTTCAATTTAAATTTGAAAACTCTGCAGAGATGACTTTTAGGGTATAAAATGACGCACGTTTTGAAGATACAAAATAGTTGCTAGTTATTGTATTAAAAAGGTTGTAGGGGTTGAAGTCTAAAATTATATACGTTTTTGGAAGATATCTTATTCCCTTATTTGCAAATATTTGCAAACACAGAGTACGTGAAATAAAAGTTCAAACTTCTATCTATAAGACCTATGCAAAATTGTTTGTCCCCTTTAGGAAAATACTCGTTTTAAAAATGGTAGTTTTGCATTTTTTCTACTTATTTTTCGATCAGCAGCATCAACAATTATCATCAAAGACCGTAAGAAAGCGAGTTTTTTTTATTAAAATATTTATATATTTACAAGCTGAACCCGGTGCGAGCTATGCAATGCATGCGACTAAATGAATGAAAAATTAATAGAACTGGCGCGGTTATTGTTTTTGTTCTGAATGAATCTGGTTAAAATATTTTTGTTTGCTTGTATGTGTGTCATTTATTAAAAAAATGGTTTGTGTTATTAATTTAACCTTTGGACCGGTAGTTTCTACCGGTACAGTCATACCTCGATATAACGTAACTCAATTTTTATTTTCGTTACGTTATATCGAAGCAAATTTTTTTTCCAAGATTGTTTGTTGTAGCTTTATTTTTCTTCAAAAGAATTAACGCAAAATCAATGTTATTCACCCATCAGGGTGTTACAGCCCTTCTTGCACATATTTTTTCAATTTCTTTCAATGAATTTTTATTTTAATTTTGATTGTTTCTTCGTTTTTTTAATTTTTTTATTATATTTTTTCTCAAATTATCTTTTTATCTTAGAATATTACTTTTACCAGTATTCTTTTAATGTTGCATAAATAAAGGTGAACCATCTTTTGATTCCAGCTTATTCCAGACTACCCAGGGGGTAAATCTCTCGACCACTATGTGCGTCAATAAAAAGTCAAAATTGTCCATGGTTGCCAGTAAGCATCAATTTGCGATTGTAGTTATGATAGATGTGTTAAAGCACATAAACAACTTCCTATCTGCCGCAGCGAGAACCGTGTAGTCAGTGGCCAGTTGTTCTCTTACGCGTATCTAATTAAAAGATCGAATCCATTTAAGACTGCTTCATCCGACACGTTTACATATTCGTCATCATCTGCAAAACTTGAAGATTGTGATGCATTTTTCTGCGTTGACATTAACTGCATTGTGTCGTGACCGTCATTTGAAATGTCTTCATCAGCATCTTTCAGCATCGTCCAGCGTTTCGAAATCGGCATACTCCTCGTCGATTTCTTCGGTCTGTGCTATCTTCTCATCGTGTCTCTTACGACCGACAGCGGTACATCATACTTATCCTCGATTTCACGTACATAGTCAAGCATGTTCCAAGATTTGCGAATTGATTCAGCTGGAACTACTTCCCACGCTTGAGCGACCCAAAAGATTTAGTCCTTTATGTTGATCTTCTTCATGCACTCGTCAAATTCTCCTCCACGAATTTGAATTTCCTGCATCATCAGATGCCTGTAGCGCGTCTTAAACATCTGAATGATATTCTGATTCATCGGTTGAAGAACGGCGGGAGAAAGATGGTAAAAATTGATCCATCGGCAGTTTTTAGCTCATCTGCATTATAATGAGCGGCTCTTAGGGGTAGCCCTTTTGACTTAAGAAAGGTGGTCACTTCCGTAATGAATTCCCCAAAAAAACTGATCTTTAAAGAGCTCCTTTGCCATCCAAGCACTTTTGGATGCCCTGTAGTATACAGGCAACTCCTAAAGGTGTTTGATTGCTCGAGGTCTGTGAGACTTTTCAATCAACATTAATGGTGATTTGAGCGACCCATCCATGTTGTTGCAAGGCATGAACGTTATCCGATCTTTGTTGATTTCCCAAACAACACAATAATGACATTATTGGTTGCAGTAACTTGATAGTGACTTAATTGAGTTGCATGCAAGTAACTTTAACTGATTTGCAACAAGTGTGCTGCTAGGGTAGCGTTTCTCTCTACATATGTTCTTGTTGATGATCTTTTGAAAAAGATTGATTTTCAGTAAGCGAATGCCGTTGGGTTTTGTTATTTTTTTCCACATAACCACGGCTTCCGAATTTCCCTATTCCAACCATTTGGTTGATGAATTTTTTTTGCATGAGTTTGTAGCATTTCTGCAAAAACCAGATGTAGAGAGCTTCGTCAACCTGTGAGTATCGAGGAATCTTGGAACGCTTTCGTTTTGCTATTAATTCAAAGCAAAACATGTTGTTTTCAGGGCATATCATTTTAGTTTCTTACACATTCTTCCTAGTTGATCAGTTTTTGTTTTAGAAAGTTGTCCTTTCCATGGCATAGACGGTAGATGCTGACCAAACTTTGTACTTCTTCATTATTTTGTCATTTTTTGTCTTGCTTAGGCGATACATGATCCATTTTTCAAAAATCCTTCGACTTAGTCGACCTTCTTGAATTATGAGTTGTGCAATAATAAGGAAGTTTTAATAGCTAGTTTCCTACTACATACATAAAAACAAAGAATTCACAGAAAACAGATTTTTGACGGCATATACAAACCATGTTAAAGCATTGCACGCAACATCACAAGCAGCTTTTCACCAAAACTTCCCAGATAGCGGAGCCTACTACAATTAAAGTACGATTGAAGTAGTGATGTGGTTGATTAAACAAAAACTTAACTCCAAAACTGGTCTACAACACTCTTTATGACACAAACTTTCTATAGGGAAGCCTCTGTAGTTTACTAAGCTTCACTTGAGTGGTTACCTCATTAAGTTTAGGCCACAATATAAGCGAAGCATACGTAGTTTTCGGGAGACCTATTGCAAAATAAATTCAATGGACAGTTTTTGGTCGTAGTCCCCATGTTTTACCCACTGCTTTACTCTATACCCATAGGACATTTGCTGCCTTAGTGATAACCTTGTCTAGATCGAAATTTCAGTTGTTTGTTTTTATCCGAAGTAACACCAAGATATTTAGCTCCTTCCTTGAGCGCAGTTTGTAACCGCCTAGATATCGTGTCATCCAACATCCTACGATTTATTATAGCTAAATCGTCAGCAAAACTAATCACCTTGTACCCTTACTCGGCTAGTATTTTAAGAAGTTCGTCTACTACTAAGGACCACAATAAGGGCGATAGGACTCCTCCTTGAGGACAGCTTTTAGTCGATCTAATAGTAAGTTAGTCGGCAGACATTTCTCGGTTTTTAAGCTCGCCATTTTCCATTCGATAATACAATTATCCCTTGCTTCTATTGCGGAGCGCATCGAGCTATAGGATGCATTGTCGAATGCTTTTTCAAAGCTACCAAAGCTATTTCTTGGGCTTGAAACGATTTCTCGATTTTATTAACTTTTTCACGCACTCGTCAAACTCTCCTCCGCGAATTTTCTGCATTATCAGATTCCTGTGGTGCGTCTTAATCATCTTAATAAAGTTCGGCGGTGGTGTTTACTGGGAGAAGGATGGTTAAAATTGATCCATCGGTAGTTTTTAGCTTAACTGCATTGAAATGAGCTGTACATTTATCCAAAATAAGGGGGGCTCTTAGGGGAAGTCCTTTTGACTTGAGGAAGGCGAACACTTTCGGGACGAATTCCCCAAAAAACACTCTTTAAAGAACTGATTTTCCATCCATGCGCTCATGGATGCCCTATAGTATAAAGGCAACTCCTTGAGATTTTGAAATACTCGAGAGCTGTGAGACGTTCCAATCAACATTAACGGTAATTTGAGCCACCCATCCATGTTGCTGCAAGACATGAACGTGATCCGATCTTTGTTGATTTGACGGCTCTTAACATATGTTCATATTGGGGATCTCTTGAAAAAAAGACCACTTTCGTCAACATTGAAGTTCTGACAAGGAGACAAATCTTCCTCCCGCAAATCTGTGCAACATAGCCTTTTTGATGTGTTCGACAACAGAAATATTGCTGGACAATTTTTCGCCACTGATTTTCAGTAAACGAATACCGTTGTGTTTTGTGTTTTTTTCCACATAATCACGACTTCCGAGTTCCCCTGTTCCAATCATCTGTTAAGAGATTCTTTAGCTTGAACTTGTAGTATTTCTGGCTTATCAGTCGTTTATGCTGTCATTTTTGCAAAAAAAAAAAACAGATGTAGAGAGCTTCGTGGGTATCGAGCATTCTCGAAACGCTTTCGTTTTATTATAAATTAAAAACAAAACATGTTTAATTGACTTCACGGAATATCAGTTAAGTTGTTTACACATTCCTCCTTGTTTGTTTTTATTTTTTTGAGAATGTTGTCCTCTGCATATTTCATGGCATAGATGGTAGATGTAGACCGAACTATGTACTTCTTCGTATTTTTACTCATAGAAACACTATGTACAAGATCAAACCTCCGACTTAGTCGAACTTCTCGAATTATAAGTAGTGCATTAACAAAGAAGTTTTAACAGCTAGCTTCCTACTACATGCACAAAAACAAACAATCCACAAAAAACAGTAAACAGTTTGCATATACAAGCCATGTTGAAGCATTGCACGCAACATCGCAAGCAACTTTTTACCAAACCTTCCCAGATAGCGGAGCCTAGTACAATTGAAGTACTATTGAAGTAGCGAAGTCTCTTTTCTCACTTCAATTGTACTTCCCATCCTAGTACAATCTGATTTCAATTGCACTTCAGATGTGGCAACCGATGGACTTGAAATGTCAAAATAGCCAGTGGTTTATTTTATAGTTTGGTAATAGGTTGAAGGGCACTCGAAGTACAATTTCAAATGGACCGGATCAAAAGAATGAACATCTTTAGTTCTAAGAATGGACAACTTTATTTCTAAGATACCTGATGTATATAAATATTAAAACTTGGCTATGTGAAGTTAATTCGATTGAGCCTGGACAGATTTATAAATAATTCAAAAATAAAAATATGCAGTTAGATAAATCACGCTAACAATAAACTAAAAAAAATAGGGGAAAAAAAGTTACGTTTTATCGAGGTATGACTGTATTGCTTTCTGCGTAGAAAGATTTCAAAGACAAACGAAGCCGTATCCTGTCAGTTTGTACGAAATTTTCTCTTGCATAACCTAAGATTAACTTCTTGTGCATAATGTAGCACTGAGAGTAACTCAGCCAATTCTTGACTAAAAAGGGGTTCAAACTTCTATCAGAATATGCTTCTTACCCGAGAAATACACGTTTTGTGTTTTAGTTCCATGGATAATTCTCATGTTTGGTTCAAATGTCTGTTTTATTGGTTTGAGAGCCCTCCTTCCCCCTTTCCAGAAGGAAAGGGTCTCTAACTACCTAAGAAAAAAATCCTGCCCAAAAACCCCCACATGCCAAAGTTGGTTCCATTTGATGAACTCCAAATCCAAGAACTTGAGCTTTGAAAAAAAAAATTGTGTGGAAGTCCTCCCCTTCCAGGCGAGGAAGAAGCATCGAACCATCGTCAGAATCTTCTCCGACCTCAACAACCCGTGCATATAAGTTTTCATAACAGTAGGTATGATTCTCATATTCGGTTGACATTTGTGTTTAATTAGCATGAGAGCCCACCCCTTCCAGAAACGGGGAGGAGTCTCAAACCTCCATAGAAACATTACTTGGTTCCGAAAACTCCCACATCCCAAATTTGGTTCCATTTGCATGATTAGTTCTCGAGTTATGCAGAAATTTATGTTTCATTGGTGTGAGAGCACCCCTTCCAGATGCGGGAGGGGTCTCGAACCATCATAAGAACCTTCCCCGACTCCAAAAATCCCTGCATAAAAATAGTCATACCTGTTTCATTTGTATAAGAGCCCCTTTTTCCAAAGAGGAGGGGGGTCTCAAACCACCTTAGAAACATTTCTTGCCTACAAAAACCTCCACATGCCATATTTGGTTCCATTTGTTTGATTAGTTCTTGAGTTATGCAGAAACTAGTTTTTCATTTGCAAGGGATACCCCCTTTATGCGGGAGGGGTCTCGAACTATCATAAAATGCTTTTCCGGACCCAAAAACCACTGCATACAAATTTGCAAAGCAGTAGGCATAGTTCTGATGTGTGGTTGACATGTGTGTTTCATTTGTATGAGAGCTCCCCTTTTTAGAGGGAGGAGGGGCTTTGAACCACCATAAAAACATTTCATGCCTTAAAAAACTCGTCCATTCCAAATTTGGTTCCATTTCCCTGATTAGTTCTCGAGTCATGCAGAATATTGTATTTCATTTGTATCGGAGCCCACCCCCTTTAGGATAGGGAGGGGTCTCAAACCAACATTGGAACATTTTTTGTTTTCAAAAACCACCACATGCTAAATTTCGTTCCGTTTGCTTGATTAGTTCCCGAGTTTTGCAAAAATATGTGTTTAATTTGTATGGGAGCCCCCCGTTCCAGAGAAGAGAGGGGTGTCAAACTACCTTAAGAACCTTCCCGTGCCTCAAAAATTCCTGCATACAAAATTTCACGCCGATAGGTTGAGTAGTTTTCGAGTCTATTAGGTTCAGACAGACAGACAGAAATCCATTTTTATATATTTGATTTATTATTAACATTTACATCACAGACAAACAGACAGAACACATCGAACATTTTTCACTACAAATCATCGTCACTAACACACCTGCGCACAGTGATTCCATCCGATACAAAAGGCGGAAAGAAGTTTAAAAATGAATTTTACATAGTTTAACTATGTGTTTTCAAGTGATTTTGGGTAGCTGATTTCAAAAATGCTATTTAAATTGTCGTCTTAGGCCACACTACCATGATATGGCCACTTTATTGTACCCTGGAATGTCCGGAACATCCGAAAAAATGATTTTTTTCTCACATTAATTTCTCTCGACCTAAAGCAATGTGATTTTTTTCAAAACCATTTGTACATCAAATGTAAGTAAAACGACGTGGAGAACAATCTATGGTTCTGTAAGAGGCCATTGCATGGTCTTCCGGAAGTTCCGGAACATTCGTAAAACTTGATAATTCAGCAAATTTAAACCAAAAATAAATAGTAGTGGGTCTTAGAATTTCACAACATTTAGTAAGTTAGTTCATTTTCGAAAAGTATATGACTTTAATTTTTTTTTGTCCTTAGGGTGATCCATTTTGAGATAGGGTGGTCCAAAACCAAATTTTAGACAAATTTATAGTTTTTAAGAATTGGACCGATTTTCAATTTTTTCTGCATAAATAAAATGAGTTTTCAGAAAAAGTATGTGCATAGAAAAAATAAATCTTATTTTATTATCAATGATGAAAAGGTTCAGTTCTTAGTATTTCAATTGCGACTAAAATTTTCATGTAAGTTTCAAATAAGAAAAATCAGACGATGTAAGTTAAGTCATTATATTGATTGTAATGATTTATTTCAATATGCGTTTTCATCCTTTTAACTATTATCACAAAAGAAGGGTATACCTGACAAAACGATATGAAAATCATTGGAATATCATGGAAATTGCCAGAAGATACTAGATATTTCAAACGATTACAGAAAAAATAATAATTTTAACGCGTAAATTTCGCTCGTTTAATTCCAAAGGAAGCAAAATGTTTGCATACAACAATGTTTGCAATCTTTCATACAACAGGCTTGTTTTAGGCTTACATTTACATGAAATACTATAATGTTCTGCAAATCTATCCCTTATGTGCATTGAAACGCAGAAAATAATGCTTTTTATCTGTGTTCTCTTATGAAAAATGTCGTATGAAATTTTCTCACTGAAAAAAGTTGATCAGGATCGAACCAGACCTCGATCAGAGATGATCTACAATCCCACGAGACTATCAAAAAGCGTGTCACTGAACTTTGAAGGGTCATGTACAATGTATGCTCTAGTGGAGATGGGGCTTGACGTTATAACAACAAGCAAAGTTTGAAACAACAAGCGAAAGAAATAAGCTTGAAACGCTAAGGTAGAAAGGAAAGTGTATTCGTTACACTGTACATTATTGAATAAACCTCAGTTATCCACCTATTGTGAGATTGACCTCACTTCCCTGGTAGTACTAGGAATACGAACTCGGATGTTGTAATCGTGGTCCTGGAATCTTGATATCATCACCATTGTACTTATTTTTGAGTTCTCATGTTATTTGACGTGCCGCATGATGAGTTTTAACCCAAATTTGAATTTGGCCACAATCCCGGGAGTCGCCGAAACATCAACCCGGATGTGGCCAATGTGGTTCTGGACTCGTAATATATTGAACTTACTTCTGAATTCTCATTTAATTTGAGGTGTCACATAATGGGTTATGATCTAAGTCCGATATTGACCACTTCCCCGGGGGTATCTCCGAAACCAGTAAACCAATTCCAATTAATTTACAAAATGACGTATGAGATAACAGTACCTTTCATATATTGTTTCATTCAAATTGGTTCTGTAGTTGCTTAAGAAACTGAGTTAGAAATTTCGTTACATACACACAGACATGTGTTCAGTTCATTGAGCTGAGTTCGTTGTATGTAACACTAGGCCCACTAGGCCTTGGCTTAAATGGCGATTTCTCAAGATATATACTTATATTTATGTGCATTTGTATATATATTTATATACACTTCTTTGTAAGAAGGGTAAAATCGAGGTATATTGGATCTATTGCGAGATTTAGGTTTTTCACAAATTTTACGTGTTTCTCATACATTCCCAGACGCTGGCCTCCTGGAACCAAGATTGCGCAAGTTTGCGCAAGATGAAACCCAAATTTTCGAAAAGCTGGCAAAAAAATCTTCAAAATAAGCCTATTGTGGTGTATGTGCGCGTGTGTGCTCACATTTGAATATTTAGTTGAAGTTTTTTTTTCCGATTTTCCATACATTTTATATAGGAGCAAAAAATCACGACCACGTAGGTCCCATACTTTGAAAAATTGTAGAGACCACAATTCTCATCCAATCTTCATAAAATTTTGGAAAAAGAAACTTCAAATAGTGTACAAAATTATAAAAATATATATATATATATTGTAAAATGAGAAAGTCGATTTTTCGACTTTTTTTCGCCTTGAAATCACTGTGCTGCGCCATCTGTTGTTGAGCGCACTGTAATGGATGATAAAGCTGAACAGATGGCGGTAGTGTGTTAACGTTAAACGTAAGAAAATCAACATACGCGCAATCTGTGGCGATACTACCAACTAAGAAACATTTGAATTGACCGTTCAATGGGTAATCGATGAAAGAAACTGCAAGTGTTATGTCTGTTTGTCTGTGTTGACATACTTAAATTTGTTTGCTCACATTTATTTTCATCATTATATGTTTTTTATATCTTGCAAA
>JASCZW010013494.1:0-25365 GCA_034211315.2 Aedes japonicus | reverse complement strand
GATAGCAATTTTGATAGAATACCTGCTTAAACTAGCTCTGTAGGAGTTTATCTTTTTTTTTTGAAAATGTGTCTGCTACTTTAGAAACAATTGAAATAGAATAAAGAAACACATCCCCCAAATGCGTTTTTTGCTGGATGAGGTCAAAACAGTAATGATTCCCGTTTAGATCGATGCTGATTGGTGAAATTATCAAAATAACTGAACAATTTTAGCAAGTCAAAACTATACTTCGGTTTTTACAAAGAACTTTAGTTGTTCGAAAATCTCAAAGATGCCAAGAGCCTACTGTTTGAAATGAAAATTATTTTCCACCTACATGCTCACTTATCAACCATCCAAAAACTCATGCAGTTTATAATAAGCCCACAGCAAGAAAAAATACATATTTCTGATCCGACAATTACTAACAAAATTATTCTATACACTTTATCACCAACCAGGATGGATGGTTCACGAAGCAGCATAAATTCATGTCTGAAGTTGCAGTTCATCGAACGATTTCCGTAAAAACTTTCCGTCCATCTAGGATCTAGTTGTCGGACGACACGCAGCATGCCCCGTTGAACAGTCGACCCTCAACCAAGCACCCACTGAGCTCTAGGGAGTTTGTTTTTGTTCTGGAACTCAACCCTGAAATTATCTCAGACTCAACTCGCGCTCAACTACGTTGGGTGGTGTGTTGACCGTACTTGCCAACAGCTGGTGGGAAGCATTTTGACATTGACACAGGATCGTTATGTTCAATGTTCGAACGAAACTCACGTACAGTTTTTTGCATGCAGGGCTATATGGGTTCAAATACGGGGAAACATTGAACGGACTCTGTCGAAAGTTGTTGGAATCGGAACCACGATGAATCCTTCAAATGTGAAATTATCGGGTATGGCAATGGCACGAGGATGATCATCCCAGCACTCTTTTAGTTCCAAACAAAAACCGAAGTTTTGAACAGAAGTGCTACAATGATGACGATGTTGTTCATGGTTGTGCTCAACCGGTACTGACCAGACTCAAATAAACTGCGACAAAGAAGGAGTGCTGCGGAAATAAGTATCCCCGGGGAAATATACGATAACGAGGCACATTACAACACCAATGTTACGAACCAGGAAGTGTGTAATGATATTCTAGTATTTCCTCAATTAATCTATTCCGGTATATCGAAACCCAGAATGTCAAACCCACCCCACAATCCCAAATCTGACCCAAAACCACTTTGTTCGAGCATGTAACACAATCGAATTACATTACTCCAGTTTGAACGAGCTCTCGATCCTTCCTCTTGATGGAGCCCGTCAGCGCCCGCTCAGTGGAAACGGTCACGGAATCAGCACATTTCTTCCATTTTCCCCTTATTTACTGGATGTCCTTGACTGGCCCGCCGCTTCGTCGAAGTCACTGCTTTAAAATTGTCCAGTATTTTGCGATTGGCCAAGCTACCCCTATGCTTGCGGATGAATGACAAAACACGCTCTTTCAGGCATACTTCGATGTAAACTTGGGATGTCATCGTTGAGGATATGAAAAATGGTTCCGTTTTCCGCTTGCCAAATCATGGCCTTCTTCATGAACTTGTCGGCAAAGCCGAACTTGAGTCTTCCCGATACATCCCTACGTTTGCATCATTTAATTGATTTATTTCCTCAACCGATCATAGACTACATAGACTACACTTAGTTCTATCTACATTACTACGTGACATTGTTAAGTCAATTGGTTCACAATGCAGATTGTAGCGAGACATCATTCGATTAATTGGTCCATATTTTACATAGTTTGGTATTGAATGCAAACAAGTGCTGATTCCTCTAATGCCGCGAAGGGGTGTAGAAATTTAGACTACATAATAAGTTAGGGGAGGGAATGCGATGTGATACAGGGTGCGGCAGAAAATAATGCGAAAATTTGTTCTATTTCTTTCAAATCCCATTTTCAACTAATTCAAGCAATAATATCAACATTTTCGAGTGCAGTTATCTTTATAAAGTCCTTTTAAACAAATTTATTGAATGTGTCCTTCATTTTTATCAATAACATCCTCGACTCGAGCCGACGCCGGAAGCCAGAGCATGCCTTTCAGACGTAGTCCTCCGACATTGACTGCCATGTGCGTGTTCTGGTTTACTTTAGGGTTTTACACTAGGGTATGATGTTTTGCAGGCTCGTGCCAAAACTTCATGTTATCGTTCAACCATTGTTGGGTTCGATTGGACGTGTGACACGGCACTCCATCCTGCTGCAGGACAACGTTTTTGTCCTCTGAGAAGTTGGCCTTCACCCAGGGAAGCACTATAAAATACCGATACAGTTAAATACCGATTTTAACTCCAGCATCAATGAAAACAGTCGGACGCCACCAAGCCAAACATTACGACAGCCGGATGTTTGGTTTGAAATTAGAATTTCACTTTTTCCGGAACGTTCTTCATTTTCTGCGGTAAAATGAACCGGTCCGTGCGGCTGTTGGCCACAGCATCGATGCTGAAAAGCTTTTCGTCGGAGAACAGGATTATTAGTTTTTCCTTCTTCGACAAGGGAAGCAATCTCTTGGAACGAGTCACTCGTAGTTCCTTGACCCGGTTCGTAATCAAATGGCGTTTCACTCTGGCTATGGAAGATGCATGCAGGTCTTCTCTGCTGATTCTCCGCATGGATTTCTCCGAAATATTAGCTTCCTTTGCAAGTTTTTTTTATGGAACGCACCGGGTTGCGAGCAATTTTT
Source organism: Aedes japonicus (assembly GCA_034211315.2). Lineage (NCBI taxonomy): Eukaryota > Metazoa > Arthropoda > Insecta > Diptera > Culicidae > Aedes > Aedes japonicus. The sequence continues at coordinate 22,640 of JASCZW010013494.1, read as the reverse complement.
GCACGGACCGATTTGATCCCGTTCGGCGTGCGTGCAAAGGGACTTTTGTATGCGGTAAACTGTTGCCAAATGGCACCCTACCACCTTGGCAATCTCTTTCGGCGAGAACATTTCTGACGAATTTGCAATAAAACAAATAGAATGGTTGGATGCAGCACTTGAAAGTAAACATAAACAAATACACTTTCGACAGAAATTAGTCACTAGCTACACGAAGTAACCCAATACTTCCAGCCTAATTTACGGAGAGCATACAAAAGAAACTGTTTTTGTACTGATTCTAAACGTTCTTAATGTGTTTTCATAAAATTTCTGACTCTCTCGCATTTTGCTACAATTTCAGTTCCTAGAGAAACTGTACTTTGTGGTGTATTTCGTTTTCTACTGAGAGTAGATGAGTCACATTTCTTTATGTTTATTTCTAGTAAGCTTTGTTTGCACCATATTTCAAATCATAATATTTCGTTTATAGATACATGATTTTGGTTCATAAATAGTTTAATGTCGTCTACATAGACGAGAATTAGGATTACTTAAGAATGTGAGAAATATCATTGACAAACAAGATGAAAAGTAGAGGTCCTAGATGTGAGCCTTGGGGAACTACAGATAATACACAATCAGGGTGTGACTTTTTCTCTTTAAAACTGACTACCTGTTGCCGATTTATTGAGTACGATTGTATCCATTTAAGAAATTAATGCTCAAATCCTATTTTTCCTCAATTGTAGAGTAGCAAAGGAATGTCAATACTATCCATTGCGTCCATTGTGTACAATTAACAGTTCACGAATTCTAACAGGTTTGTGGAAGTTGAGCCACAGTGAACTGACATCCAGGCTAGAACATTCATTTCTCAATTCACTGCGTAAATTTTTGTGAAAGCAAACCGTTGGAACTTCAGCGCTGCCTAGTTTAGGTTTCACCAAACTAAAATTGACAACGAGCATCAAATCTCAGGCCATTGACAAGTCTATATCAATAGCAGTGATTGACAGTAGACAGGATGTCCTGGGTCCAAATTGATTTGGGCCCGCTGTCCAATAGAAGTCTAATAATTTGTTTTGGTTGTTTGTTTTGATGTAAAACACCACAGAAAGCGATTTTTCTGCTCTGTATGACGTGCACAACGAAAACGAGCAACAACAGACAAAACGTCAACGAGCTATAACAAACACAACTTACAATGTTGACATTATTTTGACAGCTGAGCTTGCTGAGGTGTTGTCTACGTGAAAAAGTGGTCCTTGTCATAGGCCTGTCAAATCTCGAGGTGCACCGGTGGCGCCATCAACATACGAATCACCAAAACTAACGCAAACAAGCTGTAATTTTAAAGTGATAGTTACATAAATTTACAAACACGGAGGGCACTCTAGCTTGAATATCTGTTCTCTGTGGTTGAGCATCCTTTGAAAAAACCATGCTGCAAATTTGTTGTAACATTTTCTACTTGGCCAAACAGTTTTCGATTGACGATAGCTTCAAAAATGTTTTTTCCTGACTCATTATGTATGAGTTTTTTCATATATTTTAAAACAAAATAAAGGTAAAATTAGTTCAAATGCAAGATTTTTCATACATGCTGGAGGGATTCCTTCAGGTCCCACACCTTTCGCAGCATCAACATTTTTTAAACCAGCAAGAATGTCTTGACCATATACCTGACTAACCCTTATTTCATTGGAAGATGCAGGAAATAATGAAAAATAATCTAGATCGCGATCATCGTCTGAAAATGTCGTGTAAATTTCTTGGAAAAACTTTGGAACGAGTTGCAAATCTCACCACGGTTTCCAGCTTGTTGTTCCAGGTTGTTTGATTTTTATGTTGTTCTGGCATACTTGAAAAACTGTTTAGAACATGATTTGATTTCGCTCTCTTCTCTGAAATTATACGGAATTGATTGCTGAATTAAGCACAGATATTCAGACAATTTTGCAGATTGACTTCCGATTTTTCAAATTAATGATATGCTTGTTGAACCATATTGGATATTTGGAGTTATATCTGCGACCCAGACATCACCGACGTCAGAACCTACCGAGGCGCTCACATCGACTTGGACCACTACCTAGTGATGGTTGAGATGCGCCCAAAACTCTCCGTAGTGAACAACTTTCGGTACCGGCGCCCGCCGCAGTACAATCTCACACGACTGAACAACCTGACTTCGCCGCAAACTACGCGTAATCGCTCGAAACTGCGCTGCCGGAAGAGGGTCAGCTCAACGAAACCCCTCTCGAGGACTGTTGGAACACCGTGAAAACAGCTATCAGCAGCGTAGCAGAAAACGTCTTAGGTTATGTGGAACGAAGCCAACAGAACGACTGATTCGACGAGGAATGTCAGCAGGTGTGGAATGAGAAGAACGCAGTGCGGGCACTTATGCTGCGTCAAGCTACCCGTCATAGTATGGAATGATACAGGCAGAAGCGGCGACAGCAGACCCAACTCTTCCGAGAGAAAAAGCGCCACCAGGAGGAGGAGGAGTGTGAGGAACTAGAACAGCAACACCCCTCACATGAAACGCAAAAGTTCTACCAGAAACTCAACGCATCCCGCAGAGGCTTCGTGTCGCGAGCCGAAATGTGTCGTGATAAGGATGGGAGAATACTGACGGACGATCGTGAGGTGACCGAAAGGTGGAAGCAGCATTTCGATGAACGCATGAATGGAGTACAGGAAGAGGACCAAGACAGCGATGGAAGAGCCGTAGTTGATGCAATAAGTGACGGAGATGTGCCACCCCCGACGTTAGGTGAAGTTAAGGATGCCATCAAGCAGCTGAAGAACAACAAATCGGTTGGAAGGGATGAAATCGGAGCAGAACTTATCAAGATGGGCCCGGACAAGTTGGCAAATTGCCTGCATCGACTGATAGTCAGGATTTGGGATATCGAACAGCTACCGGAGGAGTGGAAGGATGGGGTTATAAAAAGTCACTTTTTGCGTGACGTAACTAATGGACGTTCCCTAATTAGCTTTGTTGTATTCAAACATATCCTCAAAGTCATAGTCGTTGGGCCGTGGATTCTAATGAGCAAATAAAGAATATTCAATTGCAGTACAAAATGCTTCGTTTTTCCATAAGGGTGTCAAACATTCATTAACACAAAAATCCTCACGAATGTTTGTCAACAAAAAATCTAAATAAATTTTGTCAAAAATTAACTTTAATGTCACATTTTCTCCAACGACTGGAAACAGAATACCTTCATTTTCAACGTCAGAAATGAAGTCAGCATTGCGTTGATTGAAATCGCCATATGTATCAGTATTTCAAAAAAAGGCTTCGTATGTGTTCTTATTAGCATGATCAGATGGGTAATACAAAGATACAAACACATGCATTTCACCAGCTATTTGCGATTTAACCCACACAAGTTCAAACCAAGTCTCGAACTCCTTAAATTTGGTAGAGGGAATAAGTTCAGAATTAAATTTAGATGAAATCGCAATGAGGACAAATTTGTTGACCTCATTTGTGCCTTTTGATGGTTCCGGTCGTCTATGAATACACAAAAATCATTCCCAAACATTTCTTCACTTTTAATGCTCTCAACCCAACTAGTTTATGTATCTAATATGATAGAAAAGAGGAACTCTTTAAATTTTTGTAAGTTGTTTTCATCTTGGATGAGCTTATCTTACTATTAGAGTTCTGACAATATATCCGCACTTCGGTTGCATTAGATTGCGAAGAAAGGTTTAAGAACTTGTCAGTACTATTGGAATAACCTAATTCTAAACATTCTACCTCTTCAGAGTGCGTCTCTTCTGTTGAAAACCCGTACGTTTGCAAGAACACGATGTTGAATGGTTATTTTTGTATATTTTGGTGTGCAATATTTTTATCAGTGTATAGTTTTTTTTTCTAAATAGACCCATTAATTAAATTCTTCTCAGACACCATTTTATTACAATCTTATTTTCTTAGATTAAGCAAAGGAAAACACATGAAAAATTAATCTTGAGTCAAACAAATGTAAGCTTATATATGTACTAGTCTCATGACGACAGAAACCACATGAGTAAAGTTCCATCCAAATCGGAGAGAGTCTTGAAAGTTTATTATTAAATTTTATTTGACTTATTTCACCAGGAAGCTATCGGTAGAAGAAATCCTTGGACTGCTATTATTTTCAATGAAGTTTCTCTATAGGCACGCATGAATAGTACGGTTCTATGGTTTGCAATTATGAACAACATTTTTTATTCATATTATCAACATAATATGTACAATATGGTATAGGGGCATATATTATATGCCCCTATACCCGAGCCTATACAATATTGTAAAAAGTTCAAAACAAGATTGTTAAGCTGTAGAGATATGACCGGACAATCTCCCACCAACACATGCGTAGTATAAAATGCTCGTCATGTGGATTTCAATATACTTTGGCGCAAATGTCGCGCGTCTTATTTTGACGTTACTCGCTGCGAAGCGAATGCATAGATGTATTACCGTTTTCGTTTTTGATTCACTTCCCACCTGGATCGGGTATCGAAATTGGGTCAACTCGAAGTGTGTTGAACGTCGGCGTATTTGTCTTTATTTCTAATACGTGTCGGGTTGAAGTTTGCACTGATAGCAAGCTTAGGTGTTACAGGCTGCGACTTGATCCAACCTATGTCCAATAACGAAAACAGTACATGTTTCGTGCGACCCTGACAATGCGACGGTGTGCCGTTGCCCGACAACAAATTTATGCTTTATTTACCATGCCTCGAACACGAGCAAATTGAAGTTCGCCAACTCGTTACGTATTAATTTGCTTTCAAGGCCACAACACGAACGCAACATAAAAATTACCTCTAGTCAGATTGGTTAGTGTTGTTCACATTCTGGCCGTGTGCAGTTAGCGACAGAGCCAGGGCAACGAGCCCGACCGGAATTCGTCCCATTTCCCTTCCACTGATAAACCGTAACAAATCGCGAAAACTTCTACCTGTCCGTTTTGCAAATTCCGATCGCCCAGCCCGGTAGGTAGATGTCTATTCCAGAAATAGCCTAACAAAAGTCTAGTGTGAGTTTTAGCTCTCCAACAGATGAACAGATGAATTCGATGACAGGGAAAGCGCAAATTATACGATTCAGTTGGCAAACATTATATAACACTATCAGTGAAATATTAATCAATCGGAACCAAATTGATAAGATCTAGCTATATACCACGGTGCAAATTAGCCGCAATCAGCCAAAGGCAGTAGCCGTCACGCTGCCGATATCTTATCACACACCAATTGAATGTAAATAAAACTGATTCAAGTACTTTCTTTTGAACCGCCGAAATATTTTTTTTTAGCGCACAACACTCGACAGTTACGGTAACTAATTGAAACCAGCACAACACGATGGCATCCGCAATGGGAAGGAAACTGCTGGACAGCCTGAAGAGCAAAGAATTCCGGGAATATCTGATGAGCACCCACTTCTGGGGTCCGGTCGCCAACTGGGGCATTCCAATCGCCGCTCTCGCCGACATCAAAAAGGACCCGAAAATCATCTCCGGACTATGACCACTGGTGAAGCCGTTCTTAACGAATTTCATTCATGGATGTGAAACTCAATTGTCTCAGATAAGTCTGGTCAGATGCTCGATAGGAAAAACTGAATGACGCAGAAGTTGTTCGTGATCAGATTATTATGTTCAGATAAAGTGCTTTAGAGATTTTCGAAAATTGTCGTTGATGTTGTCTCAACTGGAACTGTTTTTGACATGTGATTGCTACGAAAATCAGCGTGCTTTGGCTGCAAGAAAGCTGAAAATCTGGTTGTGAATGGTACCACCCACCGTACAAAGGTCTGTAACAAAATAAGTGATCCATATAATTTTCTTCAGATCATTCAAAATGTTTTATACAAACAGATGGATGATTCTGTTAGTAGATCGAACTTCAACATTGTATAGACAGGATGAAATCAATAATAATCTTTCACAAATTTGCGAATTTTTGATCGGACACTTTTCATCAAGTTCCGGACAAATGTTTCATCACATTTTTTGGACGCCTCAGTTCAAATTCTCAGCTGCTTTACCAGTCTTTCTGAAGCCCCTCTTCATAATCGCCCAATAGCGTTCGGCTTGGGTAATTTGGCGGATTGATTTATTGTTTTCTCAACAAAATCTATAAGGGAACGTCCATTAATTACGTCACGCAAAAAATGACTTATTTTAACACCCTTCCCCTTGTCACGTTTTTTGTATGGGCCTTCAAATTTTTTGTATGGATGTCACGTTTTACCAACTCCCCCTTCCCCTTACGGCGTGACATAATTAATGGACCTTCCCTAACCTTTACGTGAGCAATTGGAAGTTGTTTTGGCGTAATGCGCCGACGCCAAATTACCGAAATGCAGTTGCGGAGTACTGCATGTACCATTATCCGCTCTCTAGGCCTGTATAACGTTTTAAAGCTGTCAAAACAACAATGTTCAAACAGTAGATGACCTTTATAATGCAATATGCTTTAAATTTATTCTTCTATTCATAAAAATAAGGACAAGAAATCAACGCTCTCAAATTTTCCAAAACAGTTGAAAACAATTTGCACAATTTGTCCCTAATTCCAATCGCTAAAAGTAGCATTGTTCCAATCACTTTTAATTATTCGGAAATGCAGACAATGTTTTAATTTGCTATATTTTCTTAAAAGTGAATTTTAATGAAGAAATAGGTTTAGCATTAAACCAATTTAACAAGTTTTCGGCAATTTATTTTCTTTCTGCTTTTTTGTTTGTTTGGTTAGAACCTTCGACTGTATTTTTCTCTGTTTTACATCTCTTTTCTTTTGTTTTTCCATCTCTATTTTTTTTCGCGTTTTCAAGTTTTTCTATATATAGACAATAGGCCTGGCTAGTAGCTACCGAAGGTGGTGAATGCTTTTCGAAGCCACGTTTTGCTGGACCAGCAGTTGACGTGGATGGTTTTCCGAATGAAGCATCAAAAGCAACATGATTGCTTTCCTCTGAGTCTTCCTGTGCTTGGGAAGTCGGATGAGATGTTTCTAAAAATATTCATAATATTTTAAGGATATAACTTAAAACACTTATGATGATTCATGTTCACCTTCATTAAATCCGTGAAACAATGACTCGACCGAATTGGGTTTTGGTAAGAGATGTTTCATCCAAAGCTCCTTTAGTTTTTGTCCACACTTGATAAAGATTCGTATCTATAACAGCTCCGTGCCACTCTCCAACGGGAAGACAGCTTTCGAATATTCTTAGATGATCCGGTGATAAGAACGATTCGAGGCACTTTACAAAGTAATCATTATCAGCATCATTTTCCGGTTCTCTCGTTTCCGTTGTTGAAACCACAGGTTGTGCTGACAATGCTTCAGTGTGTTTGCCGATAAGATCTGCAGCTACAGCTTGTTTAATAGCGGTGCAATATCTTTCCTAGCAAGCATTTTATCATTATTATCAATCCTCCATTTCACCAGAACTTGATTCCAAAAGGTTTTGAGTGGTCTAAAAAAAGCTGGCGTCTAGAGGTTGTGTTACTTGGGTCGAATTCGGTGGAAGACATATCAGGATTATGTGTTTTTCTACGCAAAGCTCTGTCGTTTGGGGGGGAGATGTGAGACTTAAGTCCATCGAGAAAAACTATTACAGGGAACGGTATTTTCTGCTTAACAAGCCGTGGATAAAATACATCCTTGAGAAATAGGGAAAATGTGTCCCTGTTCATCCACCCTGATTCTGTTTTCCCAGCGGCCCATCCTTCAGACAACTTCTGCCAAATCTCCGCGAGCATCTCGCGGTTTGTACGGATACAGCATAAGCGTTGGAGCCAACTGTTTCTGGCCGGAACCAGCTAAAATCACTTCCTTGGTGGGAATTGTTCGCACCGCTGTTTTGTCCATATAAAAAATTTGTTCAGGGATTTTCAAAACGTGGGACAGCTGTTCTTCTTCAAAATATTTATGAATTTCGCTGAACCTGATGACCTGATATGTGGCTCTGAAACGGCAGCCCGATGCTATGTCATTACGCTTGGAACCCGTCGCGAGATTTCTGGATGGCGATTAACGAACGAATTAATCCATTTTCGACCAGGTATTCCGTTCTTGAAAGGATTGGACCGTGCTGATTTCTGCACAAAATGCGCTACGCATGCCACCAACCTCTTTGTGTCCAGCAACCAATTAACAATAAGCTTTTCTTCTGATTCGTTGAGAACTGTTGGTTTTCCAGGATTGTGTCGGGAATACATTTCAATCACTTTCTCGCGAAGTGTTGAATTTGGAATTCCGTGCATTTTCGCCGCTTTTCGGATTGAACATCCAGCTTTCATCATTTTAACAGCATCAATGAGTCTATTTTTCCGATCGGGTTTCTGCCGAGCCATTGCGTTACAGCAGTCGAAATCTGATGATTGGAAAAAGGAATTCGTAAAATTGTGTGCATCCTTAATCCGGTCATGTTTATTTTCATCACAGCCGATGCAATTGACTAAAGAAAAATACACGAAAATCGTAATTTTATACCCTTATTTTGTCCTGTGTTACTACTACTTTCCACCGAATCTTGCGATTTTAATCAAGAAAATTGATTTAGAAAGTGTTCGAGGTTGCTCTAAGCTAGCAACAAATATGGCGTCCGACCTGCCGATTAACATTATTTATTTACATTCAAACAGTAAATCAGAGCGTACTGAGTTGCTATTCAAGTTTTTTGAAAGCATATAATCTCATAAAAAATAGGACAACATATTGATTAGAATTGTCCTGTCCAGTAGCTATAATTTAATCTTTTGTTTCAAGTGAACGGAATTAGGGGCTGATTGGAATAAGGCAACCTCACGGAACTATGATGATGATGATAAATATTAAGGCAGCAACCTCTTCAGCAGACACTCAGATCGATGGATTTCCGCATTGATTGTTCCGTGGGAACAATCGTAGACTTCATACCACAGGAGCATATTGCACACCAGCACTTTTCGACCAACCTTCTCCACTTGAATCGACCTCTCTGCATCGCATACATTCTTCTTAACGACGGCAGTGTAATATTGTGGAACAGGATGAATTTTTGAGTTCTCTTTGACATAGGTTTCGTCGTCCATTAAAATACATGCATCCGATCGCTGCAAAACTCACGAATATAATTTCCGGGTCCTTATTGCTGCGCGTTGCTTCTGTTCTGCACTTTTTTGATGATTTTCAGCTTCTTGAAGATCCTCAGGTTGTTCCTTTTCTTGATACGTTGATTCATTTCGACGCTGGTTCGCGCTTTATTGGCCAAATCTCGTATTGACATTGATTTGTTTTGCCACTTTCTGATCCAGTTTAGGGTTAGGAAGATCCGGGTTTTCTGCCCCTTCATGGAAGTTCATCCAAAGAACAGTGATCCCCAATCTTGGTTACGATGGATTTTACACTCACGCGATGAATTCCAAAGCGCGTCGCCAATTGTCGCATAGTTGCACCGTTTTCACGTAGCCATGTGCCCAAAACCTGAATTTTCACGTCTGTTTCAATGCGCGACATTTTGAAAACGAAGAATTGGAACTTTGCAAACAAGTAAACGAACGAAAGATGACAATCAAACGCACAGCTTCCTATGATGAACAAATACACGCGTACAACGCAAATGTACGTATAGCTTATTTCCGATACATTTCTTAAAGGATATCTTGCTTTTAATTTCAATTCTTCAACTTGGCTCTTTATCATGGGCATCAAATGTTGTCTGCCTTGTCGTACCTGATGTCTATAGTTTTTAAAGTCGTGAATGATTTTTTTAATTGAATGCAGGTGAAAATTTATGTTATTCATAGGTTTTTTCCAAACATTTCAGCTCGATTGGTTTACGGGAAAAATGGTTTGCACAAATTACCATGTTGTCTGAAAATCGGCAAATGCTCTTATTGTATTGAACGTTGCATTGTTATTGCCCGCTAATCGCATATCAGTGCCATATGGGCTTTCGACATACTTGAGATAGTAAGGCCATAGGATGGATAGTCATAAAGAAAATCGATATAGTTTTTGGCACAGGAAGTACCAGCACATCGGTTCCAAGCTTAATGATTCACCCCTAATTACGTTCATGTGAGTTACGCACCCTCAAATATTTTGTCAAAATAACAGAGCGAATCAAAACAAAAACAAAGCTTCTAGTAGCGAGAAGCGCAAAACTTTACTGTAAGGTGCAAGCTGCAATGTGTACTTCGGACCAAGGCGCTCTACAACAGTGAACCCCATTCCTTGTCGAACGTTCGAGTGTGATAGTTCTCTTTATCTCTTAGCTCCGCAATCGAGTATGTTTCGGCTTTTGGCTTTTTTTTCCCCACGATCGTGGTTTTTTTGCTGTATTTATGCTGGTGCAACAGCTGGTCAAAAGTTCCACAGTGCGACGTTCGGACGAAGAAGTGGCCTTTACAGGCGAGCCTAGTAAAGGACCATCCAACGACCCGTAATCGACACCGAAAGTGGGAAGAATATTGTTCTCCCCTACGGCGGCTATCACCATCATCATCATCACATCTCATCATCACCGCACCATTCCATCGCGTCGGTCGAGGCTTTGTTCCCACGCAGGCTTTACAATAGCCTGTGTACAGACTCGACAAGTAGCAGCCGCACCATACCAAATTGCCAAACAATAGGTAAACATTTCGTTTTATTTCCACTTTGCTCCACTACTGACTGACGATAGAGGATAATCCCCCTAGCAGGCAGAAGTACCTTTCCGGTAAACATTATTTAATTTTTTTTTTTTTTTTTGTATTTATATTATTTATTTTTTGGTTTGAAATTTTTCTGGCGGATTAATCCTCCCGGATAACACAAAAACTTTCTCATTATATATTAGTATTACATATATAGGTATATATATAAATATTCCTTTTTTTTTTTTTTTTTTTGATTTATAGGGAATCTTTTTTTCAAATTATTGATCAATCCACCTATAAGTGGATGTCATTTTCTAAATTTTGGATTTATTTTTCTCTGTGATAGGAGTTGTGTATGTGGATTTTTTTTGAGCATGTTTTAGGTTAATATAATCGCATCAATAAAATAAATCCATATTGTGTCCTATGTTTTTATATTATTTGTATATATTTTTTTTTGAATTTATTTATATTACATTGAATTTATTCCTTAAATTGAATTAAGCACAATTATTTAATTATCCTCGTGGGCGTTCTAAGTCCCCACGATGGATAAAAATAATCCGAGCCGGGGCTCGGAGGAGTTTGATTGTTCGGATGATGATATTCCTCCCATTCTGTTACCTTTTCCCCATTTACGCATTAATGGAGACAGAAAAGGGTTCGGAGCCAACACCAACTAGAAGCACCTTCAGGTTCATCCTCCTCCGAGCTTCCCCGCCGGAAAGCTTATCCAGCCGGATCTAAAGGTCCTTTTCTGGTTTTTTTCGGCCCAAAAGTAAACCTTGGAACAAATTTCAAATTGAAAAAGATCTGGCAAAGTCGTTTCGGAGCATTCAAGATATAACCTCTCCCAGTCGCAGTAAGCTTCGCATCACTCTGAGTGATAGTGAAGAAGCAAACAGGATTGTTGCCTCAGAGCTGTTTTCTTTAGAATACCACGTGTATCTTCCCTCGCACGTAGTAGAAATAGCCGGAGTGGTCACCGAACCGTTTTTGACAGTGCGCTGATATCAAGTCCCATGGAACTGGTGGGTTCAAAATCGTGCCATTCCATCAGTTCAGGTCCTTGATGTCAGGCAAATGAACCAGGTGTCATCCGACGGCACAAAAAAGCCCTCAAACTCTTTTCGTGTGATCTTCTCTGGAGCTGCCCTGCCGAATTTCCTCGTGTTGGGGAAGCTTCGTTTACCTGTTCGCCTCTATGTACCGACGGTCATGCACTGTGACAAGTGCCAGCAGTTGGGTCATACTGCACCTTACTGCTGTAACAAAGCACGATGCCGGCAAATGCGGTGAGCAACATGTGGAGGGTCCCTGCAGTACGGACCCCAAGTGTATATGCTGTGGGGAAGCTCCACATGATCTCGCTGTATGCCCGAAGTATATAGAGCGGGAGAAACACCAAATTCGTTTCGCTGCAGCAGCGGTCGAAGCGGTCTTATGCAGACATTCTTAAAAGATCCCACCGGCCGCTGTTCCACCAGCCCAACCAGACAACAATATATTTTCTTCCCTGCCCATAGATGATCAGGGCTCAGACTTTGAGGATGCTGAGGAGTACTCTGTTGTTCAGACGGGAGCGAAGAGAAAGCGCGCTACAGCAAGACGTCAACGGCACCGTCAGCAAGCATCTCAAAACGCGCTGACTGTAGAACAGGCTTCCCACCCTCCTCTGAACAATTTAAGAAGTGGTGGTAATACAAAAAAGTTTCTCCTCCAGGTTTTAAACCACTGGCTAATGACTTTCCGCCACTTCCGGGAACATCTAAAACCCCAGTTGTTCCAGTTTTTTGCCCAGAACGCCAACTACTGCGGCATCCGGAATCTCGACCGTGTCAAGTCGAAGACTCCGAAAAAATGTCTCTTTCTGGGATAGTGGAATTCATCTTCACCATTTTCGAGGTCTCACTGACAACGAGAAACCTCATCAACATGATCCTTACATTTGTAAAACTCTTTCTTGATTCAATCATATCTTTCGATGGATAATTTATCCAAAGAGGTCGGGGATAAGTGATCGAAGTACTACAATGGAACAGTAGAAGTATTCTAAAAAATTTGGACGCTTTTAAGTTTTTAGTTCACAAATCGCATTGTGACGTATTTGCTCTCTGTGAAACATGGCTCTCTTCTGATAAAGATTTCTCTTTCCACGATTTTAACATTATTCGGCAGGATCGAGGGGACTCATATGGAGGGGTGCTATTGGGGATTAATAAGCTCCACTCCTTTTATAGAATTGATCTCCCCTCGATGACAGGCCCTGAAGTAGTTGCATGCCAAGTGACTATTCGAGGCAAAAGTTTTAGTATAGCCAGCATATACCTGCCGCCGAATACGGCAATATCCCGCAGGGATCTTTCGACTATTTGCCTCGCAATGCCAGAGCCACGGTTGATCTTAGGGGATTTTAATTCTCACGGTACAGCCTGGGGGTCACCGTACAACGACAACCGTTCTGCATTGATAACAGATCTCATGGACTACTTCAACTTGACTATTTTGAATACTGGGGAAGTAACACGCGTGGCTCCACCTCCAAACCCTGGAAGCAAATTAGACCTCTCAATCTGTTCGAATTCACTATCATTGGATTGCACGTGGAAAGTGATTCAAGATCCCCATGGTAGTGATCACCTGCTCATCAAAATTTCAATCACCAATGGTTCGTGTCAATCTCGCTCGATCGACATTGCGTACGACCTCACGAAATGCATAGACTGGGGTAAATTCGCTGAAGCGATCATCGATGGCGAGCAATCGGTCGAAGTCCTTCCTCCGTTGGAAGAGTATCGGTTTTTATCCGGGTTAATCCTCAAATGTGCGATCGACGCACAGCGCAGACCGGTACCAGGATCAACAATTCGCCGACGTTCGCACCACGCCGTGGTGGGACGACGAATGTACTGAAGTCTACCGTGAAAAATCCGTCGCGTTTAAAGCATATCGGAAGCGCGGTTCGCGAGATAACTACGAGCGGTACATTGGTTCTTGAGCGTAAGTTTAAGAGCCTCGCCAAAGCCAAAAACGCGGATATTGGCGTCACTTCGTCGAAGGGCTATCGCGTGAGACGTCGATGAGAACTCTTTGGACCGTCGGGAGAAGAATGCGAAATGCGTCGTCGGTGAATGAAGACAAGGAAAGCTCTTCCCGGTGGATCTACGCGTTCGCCAAGAAAGTTTGCCCAGATTCGGTTCCGGTGCAACGAATTGCTCGCGATACTCAAACCAATCGTAACGAATTGGATGCGCCCTTTTCTATGCTCGAATTCTCACTTGCTCTTCTTTCATGCAACAATCTCTGCGCCAGGAATGGATAAAATCAAGTTTAACTTGTTGAAAAACCTCCCAGACGTCGTAAAGAGGCGCTTGCTGAACTTATTTTATCAGTTCCTGGAGTGCAATATTGTTCCGGATGAATGGAGTGCAGGTTAGAGTTATAGCTATACAAAAACCCGAGAAAGCCGCGTCGGATTACAACTCTTATCGTCCAATTGCGATGTTGTCGTGTATACGGAAGCTGCTAGAGAAGATGATACTCCATCGGCTCTGACAAATGGATTGAATCTAATGGCTTTCTATCTCATACTCAATTTGGTTTCCGCAGAGGCAAAGGAACGAGCGATTGTCTCGCGCTGCTTTCAACGGAAATATAGCTGGCCTATGCCCAAAATGAGCAAATGGGTTCAGTTTTCATGGACATTAAGGGGGCTTTTGATTCAGTTTGTGTAGACGTCCTTTCAGACAAATTCCACGAGTGTGGCCTTTCACCATTACTAAACAACTATTTGTACAATTTGTTGTCTGAGAAACATATGAGCTTTTCTCATGGGTCTTCGACAACTTCACGAATTAGCTACAAGGGTCTCCCCCAGGGCTCTTGTTTAAGCCCCCTTTTTTATAATTTTTATGTCAGAGACATCGATAGCTGCCTCATGGAAAATTGCACGCTAAGACAGCTTGCGGATGACGCCGTTGTTTCAATTGCAGGAACAGGGGCGAACAACTTGCAGGGACCGTTGCAGGATACCCTAGACAGTTTGTCTACCTGGGCTGTAAAGCTGGGTATCGAATTCTCTCCGGAGAAAACTGAGTTAGTTGTTTTTTCTAGGAAGCGTGAACCAGCACAAATACCGCTTCAACTCATGGGTAAAACAATAACTCAAAGTTTGTCTTATAAATACCTAGGGGTCTGGTTCGATTCTAAATGCACCTGGGGAAAGCACATTAAGTATCTGATTCAGAAATGCCAGCAGCGAATAAACTTCATGCGTACTATCACCGGAACATGGTGGGGAGCCCACCCGGAAGATCTGATAAAGCTGTATCGTACAACGATTCTGTCGGTTCTCGAGTACGGTAGTTTCTGTTTTCAATCCGCCGCGAAAACTCATATTCTGAAGCTGCAGCGAATCCAGTACCGTTGTCTTCGTATCGCGTTAGGCTGCATGAACTCAACTCATACTATGAGTTTGGAGGCATTAGCAGGAGTTCTTCCTTTATCAGATCGTTTTGTGGAGCTATCGTTCCGGTTCCTCATCCGCTGTGAGGTGTTAAATCCATTGGTAATTGAAAATTTTGAAAAGCTAATCGAACGAAATCCTCAAACTAAGTTCATGACACTGTACTATTGGTACATGACTCTGGAGGTGAGCCCTTCTTCGAATGTTCCTAATCGTGATTACTCCCAAGACTTCTCTAGTTCTACTCGTAGTTTTTGATCTGACCATGAAGCAAGAAGCTCGCGGAATACCGGATCCACTCCGTTCGGAGTACATTCCATCAATTTATGCAAGTAAGTTTGGCCATATCAGATGTGACAGGAAGTTTTACACCGACGGGTCAAAACAAATGATTCCACTGGATTTGGTGTTTTTAACGAAATTCATAGCGCCTCCTTCAAACTACAAAATCCTTGCTCCGTATACGTCGCAGAGCTGGCGGCTATACACTATGCATTAGAGCGAATTGCCTCTCTTCCCTCTGATCAATTTTTCATTTTTACGGATAGTCTCAGCTCACTTCAGGCTATTCGTTCAATGAGGCCAGCAAAGCACTCACCGTATTTCGTTAGCGAAATACGATCTCTTTTGAGTGCCCTATCAAACAATTCCTACACCATCACCTTGGTTTGGGTCCCTTCTCATTGCTCCATTCCGGGTAATGAGAAAGCGGACTCACTTGCCAAGGTGGGCGCTATGACAGGCGATATTTATGATCGACAAATCGCCTTCAACGAATTTTTTGCTATTTTTCCGTCAACAGGCCTTGATCAGCTGGCAACAAAAATGGGATGCAGGGGATTTGGGCAGATGGTTACATTCTATTCTCCCACAGGTATCGAAAAAATCGTGGTTCAGAGGGTTGGATATTAGCCGGGATTTTATCAAGGTAATGTGTCGTCTAATGTCCAATCACTACTCGCTAGGCTCGCATTTCTATCGAATAGGGCTCTCAGACACCAATCAATGCGGCTGTGGTGCAGGTTATCAGGACATCAACCATGTTGTCTGGTATTGCCTCGATTTCGAAATTGCCAGATCTGATCTTTGCGCATCCCTACGGGCCCGAGGGAAACCAGAGAAGGAAGATATCAGAGATGTGCTGGGTAAACTGGACTTGGACTATATGGGGCTAATTTACAAGTTCTTGAAACAAATAGATGTATTCGTTTGATCCTCTCTTAGATGTCGTTTTAACATGTCCACCTCGCCCCCTCCCCCGTTATACCGCTTCCGTTGTATCGTTACAGCTTAACGCAACGCAACATCTACGCCAGACCAACAGCAACAATTTCGCATCGCCAACCTGCTGTTGAAAACTAACGTTAAGATTCCTACTTCCCCATTCCTACCCGAATTAATGTAATCCCTAACCTCGACCAAGTCGCGAGTTTTTCGGCTTTCCAAAAATTAACATAGTTAGTAAGTTATTGTCATTATAAAAATGAAAAAGAACTCGGTCTCCGTTATGCCTATGGCACTGAGCCTCACCAATAAACGAGTAAGTTAAAAAAAAAAAAAAAACAGTGAACCAATTTCAAATCGCCAATGAGACAAAAATCTCAATACATGTTGAGATTGAATACTACCAAGCACATACAGATCGACATGGTTTTTTAATTCATTTTTTTTTTCTATTTATTTCTTGATTATCGAGATTCCTCTCCTACCAGCAGAACTGGCATTTGCCAATTGCTACATTTCGCAACGTAATTTCGTCAAGCGGAGTGCTCAATAGTTATTTCGTCTGAACTTTTGTGTATTGATTCGCCGTGTTATTATACAGAATATTAGTGGTGATTCATTTGGCTTGGCACCGATGCACTGGTGCTTTCTGAGCCATGAAAATTATATATGTTTTCTTCTTGACCATCCAGCCCCTATTGCAATAAAAATCAAAATAACAACCACGAAGTAGTATGGTTTTTCAGGTTATGACAAAAAGTGGAAAGACAGCAGATTACTAGAGGTATGAATCTAAAATACTCTATAACCTATTAAGGATTATATCTGGAAAATTCAAATTTGGCCCACCACGTTTGGGTTTCTATGAAATGACAAACATTTGTTGAAATACCCCGCATTATCTTTTGAACACTTTGTTCGTCAACTTATTTCCATTTCCTCATCTCTTCAGCATGCTACTTCACATTCGCCCGATATTTCTCGATTGGGCGAAATTGATGGGTTTGGTGGGTTGAGGTTCTTTCATATGAAATCCACCCAGTTATCACCGTATCCATCAAGTGTCTCTCGACGGTAGTGACAGCTAGCCAAATCAGGCCAAATCTTTACAGGGCCTTCGTAGGAATGTGTTTTTTCGGGCACTTTTCCTTGTAAAGCTTCGATTTCATAGTCTCATTTGTACCGAAAGCTAAGTATTTTTGCTCCACAATTGTAAATCGCACACCATTAGATCGGAGTGTGCCTTGCTAGCGAGTGGACATGTTTGTTTTTATTTGCTGAAATTTTTTTCTCTAAATTTTCGGAATATTTGAAACTAGCTGAACCTGTTGCGAGCCTTGCAACGCATGCAACTAAGTGAATGAAAAATTAATAAAACTGGCGCGTTTATGGTTGAATGAATCTGGTTAAAATATTTTCGTTTGCTTGTGTGTGTTATTTATGCAAAAAAAGGTTTGTGTTATTAATTCAACCCTTGGACCAGTTGTTTCTTCCGGTTTTGCTTTCTGCGTAGAAACATTTCAAAACCAAACGAAGCCGTATCCTGTCAGTTTGTACGTAATTTACTCTTGCATAGCCTAAGATTAACTTCCTGTGCATAATGTAGCACTGAGAGTAACTCAACCAATTCTTGACTAAAAAGGGGTTCAAACTTCTATCAGAATATGGTTCTTATCCGAGAAATGCACATTTTGTGTTTTAGTTGCATGGATAATTCTCATGGTTGGTTCAAATGTCTGTTTCATTGGTTTGAGAGCCCTCCTTCCCCTCTCCAGAGGGAAGGCGTCTCGAACCACCTAAGAACAAAATCCTGCCCAAAAACCCCACATGTCAAAGTTGGTTCCATTTGAAGAGCTCCAATTCCAAGAACTCGAGCTTTGCAGAAATTTGTGTTTCATTTGTATGGAAGTCCTCCTTCCAGGCGGGGAAGGAGCTTCGAACCATCATAAGAACCTTATCCGGCCTCAACAACCCCTACATATAAGTTTTCATAACAGTAGGTATAATTCTCATGTTTGGTTGACATTTGTGTCTAATTTTCATGAGAACCCACCCCTTTCAGAGAGGGGAGGAGTCTCAAACCTCCACAGAAACATTTCTTGGTTCCGAAAACCACCATATCCCAAATTTGGTTCCATTTGCTTGATTATTTCTCGAGTTATGCAGAAATTTGTGTTTCATTGGTGTGCGAGCACCCCTTCCAGATGCGGGAGAGGGGTCTCGAACCATCATAAGAACTTTCCCAGACTCCAAAAATCCCTGCATGAAAATAGTCATAGCTGTTGGGATAATTCTCATGTTTAGCTCAAATTTGTGTTTCATTTGTATGAGAGCCCCTTCTTCCAAAGAGGAGGGGGTCTCAAACCGCCGTAAAATCATTTATTGCCTACAAAAACCTCCACATTTGTTTGATTAGTTCTTGAGTTATGCAGAAAATAGTTTTCATTTGCATGGGAGCCCCCCTTTCTATAGGCGGGGAGGTATCGAACTATCATAAGATCCTTTCCCACACCCAAAGCCGGAGCCGGATATGAACCAGCGACCTATGGATCTACAGTCCATAGTCCGGATATCCTAACCACTAGACAATAAGGGAGGCAAATGTTATTCGCAGTCTTCCGGATTGAGCCGAAGAAAACAATTTCCCAGTACGGTTCACCGATAAGACTGCGAATAACATTCTCGAAATTTAGTTTTTCTTTACAAACTCCTACGTACTGGCAACTCTCGATCTATCTATTGTCATAGTGTTTGTTGTTGTAGCTACCCTACCGACCGATCATAGATCAATAGATAGATCGAGAGTTGCCAGTACGTAGGAGTTTGTAAAGAAAAACTAAATTTCGAGAATGTTATTCGCAGTCTTATCGGTGAACCGTACTGGGAAATTGTTTTCTTCGGCTCAATCCGGAAGACTGCGAATAACAATTTGCTTGATTAGTTCCCGAGTAATGCAGAAATTTGTGTTTCATTTGTATTGAAGCCACTCCTACTCCCTTCCAGAAAGTGAAAGAGTCCAAACCACCTTAGAAACATTTATCTTCTTCAGAAACCTCCACATGCCAAATTTGGTTCCATTTGCTTTATTAGTTCTCAAGCAGAAATTTGTGTTCCATTCGTTTGAGAGCTTTGCAGAAATTTGTGTTTCATTTGTATGGAAGTCCTCCCCTTCCAGGCGGAAGAAGCTTCGAACCATCATAAGAACTGTGTAATATCAACTGATCTGGCAATAACGGAGTAGCAACCTCGGGCGGTCAATCAAGCTCAAGCTCATTAACTGAAAATAAACAATAACTTTATGAAGATCCTGAGCAGGAATCGTTATGAATGCAGTGTTCTTATCCTTGTGAAAGTTTGAGCATGCATGCATGTTAGAATGTTAACACTTAATGTGATTATGAGAACACAACAAACTATTTGAATGGAACATGGCAGTATTAGTAGATTGAATGCCATTTTCTTCCTCAGAAACTAAACTAAATATAAATTATTGATTGAGCCTGTTAAAATAATAACAAGATATTATTATTATTAATTTGTTATTGTTTTCGGGGTTTGTTAGGTTTGCGCCACTTTTTAGTTAGTCCAGCAGATCCAAAAATATTATACTTGCTCTCGCCCGTGAAGATAACGTTCTTCCAGAGCTCTTCTGGTTCGACCACTTACCTTCGGGTGCTCCAGCTGCTTTTTCATAATTTTAGCAGATATGAACGGCTTGTTCCGTACAACGCAACCTCGGTAACCTTTATCACGGAGAACATTCCGTTACCATTAGCAAGTTTAGGAGCCCTCAACTTGGGATTTTGCCTGATTTCCCGCAAAGCAATGCGATGATGATGTGTTGTAAGCTTTGATTTACGACCTTTTCCGGGGGCCGTCTCTTGTGTTCTCTGGTAGTTCGTGGGTGGTTTACTACGCCCTTCAATTTCGGACAAGCTTTTACCGTCATTTTTTCAGGCGAATAATTTGCCTGAAAGTTAAGGCAGGAATTGTGAAATTTCAGAGAAATAATACTAAAATATGTAAATTTTACCATCTTTGTAATGCAATCCGTGATGTTGCTTCTGAACGTTTGACGCACATTTGTTTAATCAACTTTTTTGAAATATGGACGTAAGTGTACGGACAGTTTTTCGACATCATTTTTCCAACTTTGGGACGGTGTTATCTAAAAAATATATATGTATTTATGGTTATTTAAATGACTTAAACACTGGCCAAACTGAGCAGTTATAACATGTTATAAGCCTATCTTGATGACGAATTTTTTGTTGAAATTATTTGACAACCGTTATAACATGTTATAACTCTGTAGTCTGAACAAGGCTTAAGATAAAAGACGGATACATTTCTACAGCACCTAAAACAAAAACAAAATTTTCTCGGCACCAGCCCTGAATAGTGATCATCTCCAAACATTTCTTGTACATATGGCTTGACAACTTTCTCCAAAATTTCCGTTTTATAATATACGGCATTCACTTTAACGCCTTTTTCTACACGGTGTTCAATAAGTTCGGATACACTTTCAAAATTTGTTAAAAAAATGAAAACATGTTTTTTTATTTTTTGGATTTATGTTATTGAAAGCTATGTTTACAAGGAACGTTTACAACATTTCTCCTGGAATGACCCCCCTTTCGTACTCCTTAACGAGCTTCAAACGTTTCTCGAACGCGTCGCAGGCGGCACGCACGGACTGCATGGGCATTTCGTCCCAGACTTTGAGAATTACCGTCTTGAAATGATCCAAGGTGCTGACCTTGTATTCGTTCAGCTTCGCCATCATATAGGACCAAACAAAAAGTCGAGAGGATTCAAGTCCCGGAGCTCCCGGAGGCCACAAAGTTTTGTCCAGAGAGTCGGTTAAATTGTCCAGACACCAGGCTTGAACCACATTTGCCGTATGGGCTGGTGCACCGTCCTGCTGGAACACGTAGTGCTCATCGCCGTAGAGGCTTCGGAGACTGGGGGCAACAACCTTTTCCAAAACCTCAGTTTTGTAGTACTCCGCGTTGATTTTGACGTTTTTTCAATAAACACCAAGGGTAGCTTACCACGTTTGCATACCGCCCCCAAACCATCACCGACGCGGCACTTTGGAACCGAGGATGTTTATATTGGATTCAGGAATGCTGTCCCTCGATGGCGCCCACACCCGGTCATTTTGCACATCAGTGCGGCTGCTGCAGCACGAACAGTTTCTCGTCCGAAAAAACAAACTCCTGACCAGCGTGCCGAGAGAGGATCCTCTTAGCTCGATCCAACCGCTTTTGCTGGTAGCCTCCGAAACGCCATGGACCTTACGTTTTTGTAAGGCCTGAAACCAAGGTCCTTGGTGAGTATGGTGTGAGCGGTTCCAATGGAAACGTTGAGATCTGCAGCCGTTTTCCGGATTGAGCGGTTCTTTTTGCGCCGAATTCGCTCCCTCACGATCTTGATGACCTGTGGCGTCCTCGCTGAACGCGGCCGACCGGATCTCGCACGGTCATTGGTCGAGGACGTCTCCCGGTATCGCCTGACGGTCGTGTAGACAAAGTTCCGCTTGACCCCATGCGATTTCAGCAGCCGGAATATATCGCCGGGTCGCTCACCGTTCAAAAACGCTTAATTACGAAGTCCCGATACTCTTTCATCGCGCGTACCAAACGAACAACAACTAACAGAATGTCAACACCGCGCACATTCGGTAGCGTATGAATGAAGCTAAAGCTGACACCAATACCAATGCAGAATATGTACATGGCGCATACCTACGCAATGATGAAAACTTGTATTCGAACTTATTGAACACCGTGTATAAAAACCAGTGGTAATTTGCCTCGCTTGCGAATTCCTGCTCAAACCATCACCGACGCAGCACTTTGGAACCGTGGAATATTCCTATCACTCTCTGGAACAGTTCTCGAATTCTTCCCCACCGTGCCGCGACAAAAGCAGACTTGCTCTTTCGAGTCGTTTTTGTTTGGAAGGTTCCGAAACTCCGTGAACCTTACGTTTCTTGAAAGCTTGGAATCCGAGATCATTTTGCAGCATATTGTGCATTGACGATCTCGAAACATTCAGATCTGCGGCCATTTTACGCACAGAGTGCTGTGATTTTCGTCTAATCCGTTCCTGACCACTTCAACAACTCGTGCACCGTACGAGTACGACCGGATCTCTTCCGGTACTTCAATGAGCAGGTGTCACGGTACTTTCGGATGGTTCGGTACACAAAATCCCGCTTTACTCCGAGGTTTTTCAAATTTCTGAAAATAGCGCCCGGGCGCTCACCTTTCAAGAACTTTTTTATCACCACAGCACGAAACTCCTTC
>JASCZW010013493.1:0-25432 GCA_034211315.2 Aedes japonicus | reverse complement strand
AGTCATTGAAAGCGGAAAAAATCGTTCAGCGTTGCGCCATATCATATGTAAGAAGTTCGATCTGGCGTGTCACAAAGGAAATAAAAATTACATTAAACCGTATTTATTCCCTGACCTGGAAGATGAGGTTAAAGACGGTTTTTCAGAAGGAAGCTATGAGGTTCCGTGATACTTTCATTGCATGCACGGGAACACTGCCAATGAGCTTCGACAGAGCGTATCCAGTTCCGCTAATTGATTTAGCAGGCCAGTTGTGTGTCGAAGGCGATTCGATGTCTGCAGTGGTTGCTACTGCCGTTTTTCACGACCCATTTCATCAACTGCTTAATTATTTGTATCATTGATTATTTCATTTTTTTGCCAGTTATTATACTGAATTTTAATTTGACTGTTTTAATTATTATCGCAGTAGTTCAGCGCTAAATTTGTCCTCTGAATGATGATAGTAACTGGGTCACTTATTACGTTTAGAATACAAAATCCAAAGGTTAGGGAAGGGATTTGTCTGCTCCAATAGTTGTGCATCTTCAAATTTATATTTGCACACAGCACATAGTTATACCATTAATACTTGTTATCTCATTGCCAGTTTACAATTAATTAATACATTCGATTTGAGAGTTTTCCTATCATGGAAAGTTGCACACACGCCGAAATATCAATAAAATTCGAGTTTTCATCCGATTGATTAGGATTGAGAATAACTATTTTCAAAATTACTTCATAAATATTTTACTGCATTTTATTTACAGTTCATGTATGTAAATGCATATATCTGTGAATAACCGTTTTTTGTGTGTCCATTACTTTCTTTCAGTTCTCGATCGTCTTCAGTCGTTTAAAATGCCTGCTGATTTAGAGTGAGTCTAGCAATGAAATGTCTATACTGTCTGCACATTAAAACGAGTTGTATACGAGCAACTACAGAAGACTGTCTCAGAGAGAGCTGCTTTTGAGGCACTCATGTGCACCACGAAAGGCACTCAAGCCTGCAGATAGCCCCGAGCCAGTAAATTTGATTATTGAGTTGCCGAACGCTGAACTTGACGTGAGCCGGAGATCTGTTTGTCGGCCTTCGCTGTCCATTTAGCATTGTCAGCATTGAGGTACAATGGGCTGACTTGTTGTGTCGTCGATTAGGGGTTTGAACGTTGAGGCCCAGCCTTAGTTTCCATTCTGATAAAACCAGTTTAGCGGCTTAATATCCTACCGAGGTGTTCGTGGGCTGAAATAACTACGGTGCCAGATTTGGTGTTGTACGGAATACTTTCTTCTGAAGCTGATCGGTGGTCAATGCCGAACTGTCACTGCGACACCGAGATTCCTAACGAAGGAATGATGCGAGATTCTACCAGATATCAGCAAGATTTTATCATGACTCATTTCCGCGAAATACAGGACTTTAGTACTTGCAGGATGTAAATAATGCACTACGAACTGAATCCAATTCACATCAATTGCTGCATAGAGTTGATATGAGGAGTACTGACACCCCGATTGAATGACGCACGAATTAGCGTTGATATGACATACAGATGTTTCACTCAACAAAGATGGAAAATATTTAAATGCGGAATTCCATTTCCAAATACAGAAATGTACAATAGAGTTTACGTTATTATTTGCCATCTATGGCGGTAACTTTAGCGATTTGCAGCACTACAGTGCGTATATTGAATTGCCAAAGAATACATGTCGATTGTAAAATATAGGCGTGTCGAATCCCATACCTTATAAAGATGATCATGCATTGTAGACTGTACAGTACAAGGAAGGTGATTTTATGGTCAAAGAAATACAACGAAAATGCGTAGAGATAGCGCAATAGTTTAAAACCAATATATATCCTCAGTAGATTAGATCAAGAGATATCTAGTTTGGGGGTGCAGCGTGTTGTGTTGCATATCTGACTGCTCATTACTTACGACTTGCGCTCGAAACAAGTAGTTTTTAATTATATAAGACCAGGATTATATATTTAGTGCGTCCATTTATTGAGAAATAAACATATCTTACCTTGAAGTTTGATGACAGCAGAATGCGATGAATATACTATGGTATAATAGCTGCTTCCTCAATTTCACTATAAGGAGCAGCAGTGAACGTAAATTGCTGCCATCAAAAGGCATTTTAACTGATTATAACTAGGATTAAAATGTCAACTGCCTAATGATTGACAACAGCAAATAAATGGTAGACACGAATAACGGAGTTATGACCCACCTCCAACAGTTCACATGCATGATACAAGGTTGATCACACCATTACAACGTCATAACTCCAATGACTTCATTACGGTACTGACGGTCGAAGATCAAGCCAAACAACAAATATATCAATGTGTCACTCCAGTACGCTCGAAACTATGATAACACTGGCTTATTTGCCGTGGCAACAGTTCTTACGCTCTCCTAACAAAACTTCAATGGCTGTGAGTCGCTCAATAAATTGCTCCATCAATTTCGATATTTGGGCGCGTGTCGACGACATCCAGACACTTTGCATTTTAGTTTTTACAATTGTTTGAGCGCTGCCCAATATTAGAGGTCGACATCAATTACATCATCATCATATCATTGATAACCCGTTGATGCAGAGAATCTGTACATTTTTGCCGTTACATACCCGCTCCAGCAGTCAGTACGTTCCGGCACAAGGTCAGTACCTACCATTTCAATACTGCTGCTCTGCTGGTTGGGTGATGGCACTTCGCCCTGCCGCATGTCGAATCTCGTAGTCACTAAAGAGACGTCTGTGTTTGGCCGATTTGCGTTGCCAGTGGATATTGATTGGATCGTTGCAGCCGCCTGATCGGTCACGGTAGCATTGATTGCCGCTGAGGACGATCGAGGATGAAGACGGCATGGCGGGTGGTGTTGCTGGGCCGTTTGCCACACGTGTAGAGCGTGATTTACAACAATTGAGAAACGGATGATTAGGCGTATTGATGGACGAAAAACGAGCCAATGGTATTACGCGTTTCTTTAGACTGCAGATTGTATTGCGTCACCAGCTTAAAACACTGGCCAAGGTGGAATGTCTTAATGTGCTGAGTATTACCACATATTATGCCGATGCTGAATAATTAGATACTCTTCGTGGTGTTACACATTTTACTGGCTCTATCGCTCTTCAAGGTAGCGGGCGAGCTGAATGATGGACATTGAAACTGAATTACCTTAAACACATCCGTCAAGTAGGCACACACGGCCTGAATCTCGTTTTATCTCGCATTTTCCTATTTCGATCAGCCAAGATGAGTTACCGTAGCTGTCTCTGATTCCAAATTTTTCCAGTTTGATAATATCAGATATCTCTCCTACGACAGGCTCATGCCTTTGCGGTGAGCCAATTTTCACAAATGTTGTCAAATGATTGCATCTTCTTTCACTTAGCCAAACCTGTCCAAAACTTTCAGATTTTACAGCATAGCTGCCCAAATTATTTACGTAATTCGCCAAACTTGTCACTATTCACATCACAGCGCCGCGTGTTTAAGGGCTCTTCAACGGCATTTAACGTTTGACGTCAGATTGCTGCGTCAAATTTATATCGACGACGGACACACCATATGTTTCTGTTTCTAACGTACTTTGCACCACTTAATGAACTACATTGCGGAAATACGAATACGTTGCAGTTGACAACTTCCGTCATTGAGTTCTCGATAATCATGCCATTCGGCTAGTCGAGACGGCGGAATGGCCCTACAGCTCATTGAACTGCCTATAAACGCTCATCCTGAGAACTCAGTTTCCAGTATCCATGGAATAGAAATCATTTCGGTACCTATCGGGAACTTAGAAAATATCTTCGCTTCCTAGTTACCATCTCCAGCAAAGACACTTACGAGAAATTGAAAAACATAAATTAGTTACATTAGCTGAGATACCACAAGAATCTCTTTATAAATTTCAAGACATGGAAATTTATGAAATTGATTAAAAGGTTGGTTTCCTTATAGTTTGTTGCTGAAAATTATCGATAGAAGCAACTAAATATTCGAGTTTTGGGATGTTTTGAATGATTGGAAAGTTTCGATCACCTGAAAGATCCCTGAAGTTCTAGGAAGCTCCCTCAAACTTCCCCAAGATCGGGGAACTCTCCAGAATTTCAGAAAACGTCCCAGATAAACAGGAAACTGGATTTTTTGAGCATTCGAAAAGTTTAGGAAACATTCAAATGATTTTTCCATAAGTTTGGGGAGCTTCCTAGAACTTCAGGGATCTTTCCAGGTGATCGAGAAACTTTCCAATCATTCCAAAAACATCCCAAAAGCTCAGGGTATTTAAGTTTTTAGAAGAACTTAATCTTCTTACTAATTGATAATTTTTCTAACCCAACCAAAACTAGAATAAAGAAACCAACTACTTTTTAATCAATTTCATAGAATTTCCACCTATTCACAATCTTGGAGAACATAAAAAGTTCTTGTACGGTTTAACAACATCTCGGTAATGCTAACTATTCAACAGAAATTTCATGGCTTCCATGATTTTTTTTCAATTTCTCGTAAGTTATTTAAATATGTGTGATATTCTGCTTTTTATCACAGAATATGTACCTGCTGGAAGTTAGAACAACTTCTGGGAAGCGAAATCTGATTTTCTAAGTTCCCGTCATTTCCAGAAAATTGTTCCTATTCCATGGATGCAAACTTTTTGGAAGTTCATCCAAGTTTCCAGAAACGTTTATAATTTTTCGGCAATTCAATGAACTTCTCTTAAGTTCCACCATTTCTATTCTCGAAGGACAGCGAGCAAACTTCATGATTATCTGGAAACTTCCAATTATTTTATTCAATTGGCGAGAAGTTTAATCAACTTCTGGCATGTTCATTATAGATATTTCCACCCAATCTTCATAGATATTCTGAAGTTCATTAAATTAAATTTTTAAAGAGTGCGTTCAGTAAGAAACTTAGAAGCTTATATAAGTTCTGAAATGATGCAAAATAGATCCGGTATAAAACAAAATTTACAAACACCAGCGATGCAGCGATGTTTTTGCGTTTGGTCTAAACAAGTAAATCCAAACCACGATTTAAACCACCGTTGAAGATGCCCTTAGAAGATCTGGCTACACGGCTGTAACAGGTGGGGCTAGAAATAAACTTATCTTTCATGTGGTGGCGAATGTGTTTGAAGTTTGGCGAATTGCGTTTGTAACACATGGTAAAGGAATAATTTGGGCAGCTGTGCTCAATGCCGTCTGACGTTGTTTGCCGGATTCCAGAGAAAAGAAAATGATTTGGACAAATTTTGGCTAGAACCAAGGAGGTGCTATCAAATTTGACAACATTTGTTGAAAATTGGCGCATCATTTCGCACAAAAAGGCGTGTTTTAAATAAATGAATAGTGTCTGGTGGTAAATCTAATTGGAAAAAGTTTGGGAGCTCAGAGATTTAGCTACGAGTAATTTATATTAACTCATCTTAACAGTCGGGAAAATAAGACAAAAATGCGGGAAAAATTCGGGAAAAATGCGGGAATTTTTATATTAAGATTGTGTGGCCACCCTGTATATGAGGGATGTGTTTAGAGTTGTAACATTCGAGTTTCAATGTCCATCATTCCGTATAACTAAATTTCACGCCCTTTGTTCGTAACCATGGCTACCTTGAAAGAAGTACATTAGAGAGCCAGCAAAGAAAAATGTGTAACACCTTTGAAAAATCTAATTATTTCCAGCATCAGCCGTGAAGCAATGGCCAATTCTTCTCAACACATTACAAATAATGGTCTGACTTCCACCGCTTGGCTTGAATGTTTTAAAGCTAATTGACACCTTCACACAAATGTACAGTCTAAAAAGCACGCATATTGCCATTGGCTCGTTCTCAAACTAGCGTGCACCACCGTCCATCCATCTGTTTCCGTTCGCGAAAAACGAGTGAAATTAATACACTAATCATCCGTTTCTCAATTGTTCACAGCCATCACGCTCTGCACGGTGGCCGAAACGGTAGCAGCAGCAACCTGCAACACCATCTGACCCGCCGCTCGCTTTCCTCCCTGTCGTCTTCATCCTCGTCGACGTCCTCAACGGCATCATGCTACGCTACGGATGACCCGTCCAAGATGGCCATTACCTCGATCAGGCGGCTGCAGCAGTCCAATCTGCTCCATCCGCAGCAACACCATCAGCAAAAACAGACGTCTCTTTCGGCACCGAATTTGTTCTACGGATTCGGCAGCAATGGGACAGGCGGCGGGGCCGGTGCAACTGCAAGTGCCATCATCGCAACCAGCAAGAGCAGCAATGTGAAAATGGGCAAATTGGTGCAGCTGCCCATTGCCGGGGGGACGGCGAGGCTGCTGGAGCGGGGCGGGGCCAACGGGCAAAAGATGTACAAGATTCTCACCATCAACGAGGACGACGCCGATGATGATGATGATGATCTTGATGGGTAAGTGTCGAGAACCCGAAACCTCCTAATATTTGAACAGCGCTCAAACGAATTGCGCAATGGATACAAAGCTAAAACCTGCAAAGTGTGGATTAGTCGTCGGCACACGCACTGCGCAAGCACGATAAACTTGACCCAAGCCGGTTGCGGGGATCAGGGTGCGTCGCACTCTGAACAGGCGAGTTTGTGAACGTAGTGTATGACATAATTTCTCTAGCCATTGGGGGATTTTGACCAAACAAGGCTGGCGATAGGAGTTTTGATTTGCCACGGCACTCATGCATCAGCCAGTGTTGTCATAGTTTCGAGCTGGTGCACAAGGTGATTCTGGTGATGTGTTTGTTTTGTTGTTGTTGTTGTTTAACCCTACGATATACAGCATGATCTTCAACCGTCGACCGTAATGAAGTCATTGAGATTGGAGTTGTGGCGTTGTAGTAAGTTGATCAACAATTTCTTGTATAGAACATAAATCATACATGGTAGACTGTTGGAGGTTATTTTTAGGTGGGTCTGAAAGTCCAGTTAGGGCTGGTGGTACCGCCTTCCGTTATTCGTTAATGCAAGATTACCAGCAACTGCTTTTCCGAAATGGGTAAAAGGAGTTTATTCATTTATTTACTGTCGTCAATCATAAGTAGACCAGTTTGTTACATTTTGTTCTTAATCCTAGTTATAATCGAAGTTATAAAATGCATACGATTAGACTAAGCAGCGCCTGGTTTACGTTATTCATATGGCGTGTTTTTCTTTAGCATATATAATTGAAGTAGGGAAGCGGAACCTATACTCGCCATAGTACATATATTCATCACATTCTGTAGTCATCCAACTTCAAAGGTAAAATATGTTTAATTTCTCTAATAAATGGACGCACTAACCAAGAATATATAATCCTGGCAAATAAAATGAGGTCTTGAATATAATTAAAAGCTACAAAAACGTTTCGGAGACATAAATTTCGTAAAAATAATGAGCAGTCAGATATGCAACACAATTTCTTACCTTTGCACTACAAATTCGTCGTATTGATCTAATCCTACTAGGGAATATACTCGAGCCAGACTCCAAGTTTTCGCTTTAATTGCACTATATACTTACACATTTTCGTTGCGTAATTTCACAAACCATAAAAATCACACTTCACTTATTACACTAGCCACACGAGAATCTACAAATACGTGATAAAATACTATAAAACTATGGGATTCATTTTCACAATAATTTAAATACGCCTGCACCTATTTTGAACCGTGTTTACAATCGACGTAATCGCTTGATGTTGCTAAACTATTTTATTATGACTCTTTTTCGAATGAAATGGGTTTGGCAGAACTTCAATATCACCTTTTTTGTGAGAGTGCTACAAATCGCCCAAAGTTCAACTATTTTATTTTTCCATAGATTAAATAAATAATAACATACTTCTATTGTACATTTCTGCAATATTTACAGAGAAATAAAATTCCACATTTAATAATATTTTTCCATCTTTGTTGAATTTGGCATCACTGCTCACATACTGTATAGTATACATATCAACGCTAGTGTGCGTGTTCAATCATTCATAGAGCATTCTAAAGGGTGTCCACGATGAAATTGCCACACTATGAAATTGCTCTAACTTTTTAACCGTTGGGTAGAATTTAATGAAAATTTGGGTGGATTTAGTTCATAGTGCATTATTTACATCCTGCAAGTTTTAAAGTCCTGTGATCAAAACTCGCGGAAATGGAGTCGAAAGAACAGCTCGTGCGTGATAAAATCTTGCGCATTCATCACGAGAACAAGGATCTCTCGCATCGTTCCATCGCTAAAACGTTAGGAATCGCGAATTCCTCGGTGTCGCGAGTGATTAAACGGTTCGAGGAACGGTTGACCACCGATCGGAAGCCCAGAAGAGAAGGAAAAAGTATTCCGTACAACACCAAAAATCACAACTGCGTAGTTGGGGCCTTCAACCGAAATCCGAACGCCTCCGTTCGGGATGTGGCTAAGAAGCTGCACCTAAGCCGAAGTTTTGTCCAGAAGGCCAAAACTAAGGCTGGGCTTCGAACGTTCAAGGTACAAAAGGCCCCTAATCGCGACGAGAAGCACAACAAGTCAGCCAAAACCCGTGCCAGGAAGTTGTACCTCAACATGCTGACGAAAGTTGAATGCTGCATCATGGACGACGAAACATATGTGAAGGCCGACTTCAAACAGATCTCCGGCACCCTGTTTTTCACGGCCAAGGATAAGTTCAGCGTTCCGGAGCATGTCCGGACTCAGAAGATGTCCAAATTTGCGAAGAAATTCCTGGTTTGGCAAGCCATCTGCACGTGCGGGAAGCGGAGTGCACCTTTCGTGACCCAGGACACGATGAACGGACAGGTGTACATAAAAGAGTGCCTCCAGAAGCGGCTGCTTCCTCTCCTGAAGGCCACAACCCAACATCTTCTGGCCGGATTTGGCCTCATGCCACTACTCCAAGGACGTGCTGAAGTGGTATGCGGACAATAAGGTCAATTTCGTGCCGAAAATGTTCAACCCTCCCAACACTCCGGAGCTCCGCCCCATCGAGAAGTACTGGGCGATTATGAAGCAGCACCTTCTTAAACGACCTAAGGTAGTGAAGACAGTCGAGGAACTGAAGAAAGTATGGGTTTACATGCAAAAAACGGTTGATTCACAGGTTGTGCAGAATCTTATGGCCGGGGTTAAGGCCAAGGTGCGGGCATTTGCGTATGGACTGTAAATAAAATACGAGTAAAATGGTATAATGAAGTTTAATAGTTATTTCTCAATCCCTGAAAATTTGATGGCAATCGGATGAAAACTCGAATTTTGCGAATCAATTTTGTGTGTGGCAATTTCATCGTGGACACCCTTTATGCCCAACATTATTGTGAGTCTTGTTGTCAACATTCTCATGGAAGAATAAAAAACAAACCATTTCATTATGTCTTGGTTATATGCATGCTACCGAACACACGTGAAGTGCTGTCAAATAATCTACTTCATTTTTGGGTGTAGTAGTGGAGAGCGTTAACTTGTTCATATTTTTTCTTGATTAAAATTAAGATTAATGTTTTTCATGATATTATTAAAAAAGATACATAGCAGTTGCAACTTTTCCGTATTAAATTGGAAGAAAACTCTCAGAATCGAATGTATTGAGTATTGCTAAACGATTAACGGTAAGTGAACGAATAAATTGTGAATAACTTGTGTACTCAGTGTTCGGTATTCTGTGCATATTCACCGATTTCCACTGGAGGTCTGCTTATTGAGCTCAAGATAGGTTCCGCTTCCCTATTGCTTTAATTTGGATTTTGTGATTGTGAAGTCAACTATTTCGCTGTGTAAATTGTTGGTTGCCATCATCTAATTCAGAGGTTCAAATTTAGCGTAGTTTGTGCGATAATAATTAAAGCCAGTCCAAGTTAAAATTCGAATACCAAAAAATAGCAGCAAAAAAAAATACAAATAATTCAACCGATTTCACAATAATTAGACAGTTGATTAATGGAGTCGTGGCTTTTGATAAACGGTAGCAACCACTTTTGCAGACATCCTTTCTCGTACACATCCTTATTGAAAGTGTCACTAGAGACGAAACTTTTAGATGTTCGACCACAACTACATATGGCCTGCCAAATCAATTGCTTCTTCGGGAATTTGGATACCTTCTTTGTCCGGAAATGCTCGACAACGGTGTTCCGTTGCATTGCAGTAAAGGGTGTCCACAGTTGAATTGCATCACTTTAAACTCCTTCTGAAAAACAAGTCTCACAACCGATTATCATGAAAAATTCAGGGAATAAAATACAATGTTGGTTTATGTATTTTTATTTCACTGTATTTCTTTACCAAATCCAAAAGTCCGAACTTTCTTCTTAATGCCACGCATTAGATTATGTACAACGCTTGAACCGATTTTTTTCCGCTTTCAACAATGACTTCGACATTTCCTGTTCTGTAGTGACAACTTTAGGATGCTTACGAAGTTCATGCTTCATTATAGCCTTATATTTTTCAATTGGCCGCAACTCTGGAGAGTTTGGGAGATTAAGATCCTTCGGCACGAAATTGACACCATTCGTAATGTACCACTCCAGAACATCCTTGGAGCAGTGACAAGAGGCTAGGTCCGGCCAAAAATTGTAGGAACGTTGTGTGTTTTGAGAAACGGAAGCAGTCGTTTTTTTTCAGGCATTCATTCATGCATACATACATGACCATTTACAGTTGAAGTTGTCACGAAAGGCTTGCTCCGTTTACCACACAAACAAAATCCCTGCCAAATCATGAATTTCTTGAGGAACTTTGACGCTTGCTGTTTCCTGAGAGACTCTGGAACATCGAACTTGTCTTTCGCAGTCACATACTGGTTGCCGGGAATTTGTTGAAAGTCCGCTTTTACGTGTGTTTCATCGTCCACAATGCAGCAGTTTGGTTTCGTCAACATTTATGTTTAAAGCTTAGCTTACGCGCACGTGTTTTAGCTGTCCTATTCTGTTTTTCATTGCGGTTTGAAGCTATCTGAACTTTGAATGAACGGAGCCCGGCTCGTTTCTGGGCTTTCTGCACGAAACTTTTGGTCAAGTGAAGCTTTTTTACGACATCCCGAACCGAACAGTTGGGTTTGCGTTTAAAGGGAGCAACCACTCGCTTGTGATCCTTCACACAGTATGGAACACTTTTTCTACCATTCACCTTCTTCCGATCGACTGTCAAGCGTTCGCCAAAACGTTTTATGACACGAGACACTGTAGACTGGTGAATTTTCAACATCTTTCCGATGGCTAGGTGCGAAAGAAGTGGATTATCGAGGTGCGTGTGCAAAATATTCACGCGCACTTGCTGTTCCTTCGAGTCCATTTTCGAAACTACGACCCATTTCACAATGAAACTCTCGCAGTGTAAACAATACACGCTGAGGTCATTTAACCCAAAATTTCGTTGAAATCAACCCAAAGGGCAAAATGTTACAGCTTACTGAAAGTGATGCAAGTTAGCTGTGGACACCCTTTATTAAAAGCCAGACCCGAAAGTTGTTTAAAGTCGTCCATTATGATACAAGGAAATGTTTGCAAAAAATTAGTGTAAATCTCCTTAGCTCGAGTTTTTGCAGTGAAATTTTAATTGTCATCACGGTTGGGCACCTTTTTCACTTTGTACGCCTTCAGTCCTTGCCTCTGCTTTACCTTTTGTACGTATGATTTTGACTTCCCAACTTTGCGAGCCACATTTCGCACAGACAGATTGGGATTTTTCTCACTAATGGCTGCCACCTTCTTGTCCATTTTTCGGGAGCATACTTTTCGTTTTGTGCCACTGCCAACCTTTCGTTGGAAGCAAGTGTTTAAATCAGTTGTTAGGAAATAGGCTAAAACTCGTACATTTTCCAAATTATTTCACTTTTAATGATAAGGATACAATCTCTTTCTACCGGGCTAATGATTCGATGTATAAATCATGTACCAATTTATTACTGCCATTTTGAAAATTTAAAATGCATCATAAAGAAAACCATCAATTTTCTTTCTGCTGAAGAAGTTTGCTCAAATTTTGCTTTTAATTATTAAGCATTTATTGGCACGTGCCGGAGGGAATGTTATAATCAGCTCCTTCTCACTTTTAGACTTGTTGCCAGAATGTGATGTTGAACCTTGAGTTTAATTTATTTCATATTTAGATGATCTAAAATCATTATTTATTTCATGTTCCTTGCAGTCATTCATGGTATATCTATGCTTATGATAATATTGTCCATCATCTGGCAATGTTTCGGAGCTGTCCAATAGTACCCAACGATAAATAATGCTTCGCTGTAGAGCGGCTGCTGTGGCATCACTGTTGCTGTGGAGAGAGATTTAAATTACCAGTTAAACCAAAAGTAAGGACGCTGTACTGGCCATTTACAAGTGAGGATAGTTTATTTCAATGAAATACAAGAGTTCGTTAAAACATCGGGTTTGAGGACCAATTTAAACCAACAGTAGAGATGCTTCTGGGGCCACTCACAAGTGCACACTAAATCATAATTTTGCTATTCAGTTAAAAAAATACGGGTTTGATCAGTAAATTAGAATTTATATTGAATGACCTATAAAATGTCTTAAATTTATATACATTCGTCAAAGAACTACAAGTTTTCAGCAATTCGTATGAAAATATTACTGAACATTTGTATTTATTTTAAAGATGCACTTTGTAAACTAATGAACTGTCATTGAAAATCCGATGTTCAGTAAATGCTTTACCTATTTTCAGTAAAACCATAACAAATTCTGACGCAAAATGTGAAAATCACCTGAATTCAGTATAATCTTTACTGTACGTGAGAGTGTAAATCACACCTGTCAAACTTCTGCCATTTTTGCGTGCTAAAGCGGTGGCAGTTGAATAAAATAATGTCTTCCATATATTTTCTGAACGAGTTAAAGGCGCCAGACTTATTTGCAAGTGTTACAAAGTAGGCAACAACAGATGTTTCTAAAATCGTAAGCTATGAATGGTCCTCAGCCAACTCCTAAATGTTTCGGAAGCCATGACGTCGTTCGTTGTGTTGATGATGTCAACAAAACTGTCCTCACCGATGTGCCATTCATGTATATCCCCATCATCCAAACATTGCAGCTATTATTTCGGATTCTTGTGACCAGATCTCTTGATTATTAAAAAAAAAAAACACTCGCTATGTTCGTTTAACAACTTATGTTTTTGTAAATATTACGAAAATTTGGTATAGATTGATGATGTTTTTGGTTATTTTTGGTAGCTATCGTGCTTCCAATTTCACATTTTTTTTCTGAACATTTTTCTGAACTTCCATGTCGGTTACTGAATTTTTCAGTTATTTTTGACAGTTGAGAGTTCATGATTGGTTTGACGATCTATCAGTAAAAATACTTTTACTGAACTGCTTACTTAACACTCAGCTGTTTTGAAATTCAGTACAATTTTTACTGAGTTCAATAAAAAAAAAATGGTGTGTGCGGGTGGTTTATTTCAGCAGAATACAAAAATATGCTAAAACATCGAGTTTGAGGACCGATTTAAAGCAGCAGTAAGGATGCTGTTGGGGGCACTCACAAAAATGAATGGTTTATGTCAATAGATTTTAAAATTGTTTGAAAACTTCGAGTTTGAGGACCGAATTAAACCAACAGTAAGGATGCTTCTGGTGCCACTCACAAGTGTGGGTGGTTTAGCTCAGCAGAATACAAAAATATGTTAAAATATCGAGTTTGAGGACCGACAAAAACCAACATTAGGGATGTTGTTAGCGCAACACACATGTGTGGGTGGTTTATTTCAATGAATACAAAAATAAGATTAGTTCAACTGACGGATCACACTGGTATGACATCTACTCAACAAAATATCAGCGACTCCTCACGATGCCCTCAGATGAGAAGCAGCTGTTGGGTAATTAGAAAGGAAATGGTCATGGATGCAAGCCAGTGATATATTAAAGTTTAGATTTGCTTGTATAAAGGGTGTTATGATCAAAATTTGGTCAAACAGTAATGTGTGTGAGTCGGTCTCAGTTTTTATTACCTCAGGTTCTTTTTCTTTTTCTACTTCAGTTAATAAAGAATAGCAAAAAAATATTCAGCTAAGATTCCTTTTTACCGAATGTGGATTGCAATGTCATTCATATAAACCCTGCCCTAAGATTTTGTACAGTCTCCTGGTCCACTTTATTCGCCGCAGAACGCCAGTTTACCTTGAACTGTTTCTCGCTCACAACAGTTTTTTGAGTCTTCTTAAGGTTCGGCTTGACGCTGGCCCAATATTGTTCGATTGGGCGGAGCTCTGGCGTGTTGGGAGGGATCCTGTATTTTGGCACCACTTGAACGTTGTTGGCAGCATACCTCTCCATTGCCTTTTTTCCGTAATGGGAAGATGCCAAATGCGGCCAAAATAGAACAGAACAATTGTGTCGCTTCAGGAAAGGCCGTAGACTTTTTTGTAGGCACTCGCTCTGGTACAGATGACCTGCCACACCAGATATTTCTTCGCGAACTTTGACAGTTTGATGTGCTTGAAAATATCTGCCACCTTTCCCCGTCCGGTGGTCGTGTAAAATTTCTGTCCAGGAAGCTGTTTAAAGTATGCCTTTACGCAAGTTTCATCGTCCTGTACCACGCAATCTAACTTCGTCAGCATCGTCGTGTACAACTTGCGCGATCGCGCTTTGGCCGACGTGTTTTGTCTATCGTCACGATTTAGAGGCACCACTTTCTTGTAAGTCGACAGTCCAGCTCGTTTTTTAGCTCTTTCCACGGTTGAAGGTGCCACTCCCAGCTTCTTTGCCACACCTTGGACGGAGAGGTTGGGGTTCCGCTCGAAACAGCAGCCAACTATTTTCGTCGTCGCTGTGGCCTCCGGCTTTCGATTTCCCCCCGATCAAGTTTTCCTGGCTGTCGACAAACGTTCACCGAATACTTTTAATACGTTGGTAACAGTTGATTTACCCACATTCAACAATTTCGCCAACTTGGCGTGAGAGTGGTTTGGATTTTTGCCATGCACGTGCAAAATTTTGATGCGTTGCTTCTGTTCCTTCGACGACATTTTGATAACTGAAGTGCTAATCTCAAAATCAAAATAGAGGCATGATGCTACACGCACACATCTTCAAAATGAGGGATGGGCAAAATGTTTTAATGCACGATGAAAGGAAATGCGTCAAGTTTAAGTCGACCAAATTTTGATCGGAACACCCTTTAGTACTCTATATGTGAATAAATATATGAATAGAACGTGTTCTGGGATATTACTCAAAGTGGGAGACAAACAACTGACCATGCTCATTCTTTGCAGCATGATTTCAGGCAGATTTCCAGAAGGTTGAATTCGTTGTCTATCCGTTCTCAATATCTAACAAACAAACAAGGACTGCTAAGCTGTTAGTTGATACTTGACTATTACCAAAATAATAAACCGGGTATACAGGGTGCGGCAGGAAAACTGCGAAAATCTATGGTATTTCATTCAAATCTGATTTTCAACTACCAGCAAGCAATAATATCAACAATTTTGATGTAGAAGTAGATCTTCGCTCATCGCCATGAGGCCCCAAAAGTGGACAGTAATGTTTGCTAGAATGAAGAAAAAGTGTTCATAATTGTACGGGCTTGAATATAATAGTATGTACTCGAACCAAGGACGTATTCCTTTTGCCTTACATCCCCAATGCGAGGTAGGTCAAGGCACGAACGAATCCGCCACCTTGACAGACACCAACGAACATCTCCTTCTACATCATAATCGTTACTCCACGTACGGAGAATCCAAACATAACATCTATAGTACACAATTTCGAGTTCAGTTATCTTTCTTTGTAAACGACATCCTCAAGACGACGCCAGAAGCTAGAACACGCATTTCAAAGGCAGTCCTCCGAAATCGACTGCCATGTGAGCGTTAGGGTCTTCACAATATGGTGAGATGTTTTGCAAGCTTTTGCTTCGACACACACCCAAATAGGTCCGGACAACAAGGAGCAAGAAATCTTTCGGCCAAATTTACATGCTTTCCGTCAGCCACCGTTAGATCCGATTAGACGTGTGTGACAAGGCGCTCCATCCTTAGCTTTCACGCAGGGAAGCACTTGGTTCTTCATAATACCGATGAACACTTCGGTATTGATTTTAGCACCAGCATCAATGAAAACAGCCGACATTTTCAAACCGTTCGACGCCGCCAAACTTGGCACCAGCCGGATGTTTGGAACTTTACTTTCTCCGAAACATCCTTAAGTTTCTTCGGTGAAATGAATCGGTTTTTGCGACTGTTGGACATAGCATCGATGCTGAACAGATTGTTGTCGGAGAACAGAATTACCCGCTCCGTCATCAGTGGTGTTTTACTCTAGCTCTGGAAGATGCGTGCTAGTCTTCTTTGATGCTTCTTCGCATGGATTTTTCAGAAATGTTGGCTTCCTTGGCAAGTTCGAACCGATTTGATTACTTTTGGCGTACGTGCAAACCGCGGACCTCTGCTCAACAGCATTCACTGCTCACGGCCATCCTGTAGAGACTTCTTGATACAATAAACTGCGCACTACTAAAGTGTCATGTAAACTACTGTCTCCTGAGACCGACACATGCAAGCGTCCCTTAGCACATAAGAATGAATTGAAAGAGATGAGAATAGATTCAATCAAACACATATTTCGTCGAGTTGCGTATGTGTCAGTTTCAAGAAACATTATACTTCACGAAATCTTGGTTTACGTTCCCCGAATAATTTCAAACATGAATTACGTCTGGTGTAAAATTCATAATTTCTTAGTGTGTGTGGCCAAATGACATCCTACAACCTTGGCAATCTACTTCGACGTCTTCTGACAGCAAGCACGTAATCAAACCTTTGTGGTACATTTTCGCAAATTAGCAATTAATGATGCAGCACTTGAAGGTAAACATAATCAATCACACTGTCAACAGAAGTAAGTCATTAGTTACTCAAATTAAGCCAAAATTAACCTTTAAATATTTTCTCAGTTTTTCCTGCCACACCCTGTACAAGTTCTCGTTGTGAAAATAAAATCATGTAGAATCCTTACGCAACTGTCGAATAAAATAAAAAATCAGGCTCACCGCTTTCCGTATCAGAATGCTGTGGAAAAACAGCTTTGACATCAAATGAAACCATGGCTTTCGTCTTTCTTGACGCCTAATGCGATGTTGATTTACGGATTGTTGTATACTATTCGGAAGCTCTTAAGTTTCGTACAACAGTCAGAGCACGTTCCACAAGATTGAAAACTGAAATAAGATAAAACTAAAATAATTGTAACTACAGGTTACAGTCCGCAGTTCCTCCCTCTATATTGAAGGTGATCCGTTCCGTTTTGACAATAATTGAATCGACTAACCTTTAAGAACAAAAGTTGTAAAATTTCAATCAATCGGAATCGTGACCAAAGCGTGCGACGAGCCCACTTCGAGCCACGATCGCTTCATTAGCACGGCATTCTTCGATCCCATCGCCTGCCAAGTTAAATTTTGAACAGCGAATCTGAATTTGTGTGCCCTAGT
Source organism: Aedes japonicus (assembly GCA_034211315.2). NCBI lineage: Eukaryota > Metazoa > Arthropoda > Insecta > Diptera > Culicidae > Aedes > Aedes japonicus. The sequence goes on along the minus strand of JASCZW010013493.1, from coordinate 7,983 downwards.
GCCGATCTTAAAACGACCGTGTTGATAATTATTATTGATTTTTAAATACCGAACTCCCCTGTTTTTCTTTTTGTGCAGCCTCATAATGAGCTAGTCAAGCGAGAGAAGATGTGTGCAGTGCAACCGGGAGAGGAAAACGTGATAAAAGCGTAAAAATGCAGCAAGCTGAACGGATGCACTCCCCTCCCGGTATGCTGCACAAACAATCTGTTCCCATATTCGAGCTAGAAGGGCAGAAAAAGTCATCATCAAACGGCAATCGTGTGGTTTGTCGTGTGTTGGTATCTAAAAGCGAACTAAAAACGTGTCGACGACGACGCTGATCGGTGGTTGACTCTGTGTACTTGCAGTGAACTACCAGGTTACCTACATGAAGGCATCTGGAATCTGAAGTAGGGCATGGAGAAGATTGTATAAACAGATTTTTCTTTTTTTGTTTTCGTTAAGTACCATTTCTGTGTCTATGGTTTGATGGTTCTTTGAATGCAAGATGACAGAGGGGGATGAAGTAGTATCAAGAATGGTACAGGAAAGTATTCGGATCGTTGCACGTCTATGACCTCTGAAACTGGTTGAAACTGAAATATCCAGAACAGGAATACTAAATTGACTGCTGGAGTTTATCTATGAAACATCGATTGTAAATCAGCCGACACCATACGGGGAAAAGCTAATGTTGGTAAATACGCGTCCGGTTAAATAACCAAACGTTTTCCACTAGAGTAAACACAGCACTCAATAAACTCCAATAGACTCCCTATTACCAGCATGTGAATAGTATAACAAAAAACAAAACGAGAGCATGTTGTCGTGGGTGTCTGGTTCCGCCATCCCAGTGCAACGTCATCATCAACATCATGGCCGGGGCTTCCAGAGTTCACACCAGTGTTTCCTTTCAGTCTAGAACCAGTCACTCAAAATGGATTTGGTTCCACTCCCCCTACTAACTTCATCAAGCTTGCAGTTGAGGCTCATGGGCGTCGCGTTCTGGGGGCATCCTAACTTGTCGTGTGATGTACTTATAGCTTGGACACTTTTCTTCACAGTTAGAAGGAACAGAGGGTTCAGTCATGCACAAATATTTTCAGCTGAAAGACACCGAACACTTTTTTCGATGATATTGTGTGAGATGTGATGAAAACCTTGGTTTAAGGCCACAACTGCAGATTCCTTTCCAAATCACTAGTTTCCGAGCAAACTTATCAGCGAAAACAAATTTATACCTGGAATGGACATCTCCACGACCAGTTGCCAGGTGCAATTTTCGTCCGGGGATTTGTTTAAAGATTGGACTCGGAAAAAATGCGACACTTTGTTTTGGGTGTAACTTTTTATCGCGTGGGTAAACATTTATGAAATTTTGGGTAATACTAATTTATGGTGTTGTGTTTATGTCTGCAAAATCTGTCAAAATCCGCGATCTGTCAAGTAGTTTTTGAGATGCATTCGAAACAAGAAGAGCTACGCCAGCAAATCTTGGGCGCGATGATCGATAATCTTGGAATCCACCATTCCACCGTGTTCCGCGTTGTGAAGATGTTCCAGGAGACGAACACCATCGAGCGGCGCGCTAGAAGCGGCCGAAAACCGAATACGGAATAGCTAGAGAAGGCGCGGAATATAAGGCAGTACTTTAAGAATAACCCGAACCTTTCCACCCGAGACGTGGCCAAAAAGGTCAATTCGTCGAAGTGGTTCCTCCAGCAGACCATGAAGCGGGCTGGGCTACGTGTTTCTAAGGTCAGGAAGGCGCCAAACCAGACTGACAAGCAAAACACGGTGGCCAAATTGCGTGCGCGGAAGCTGTACCGTGAGTGGCTGGTCAAGACAGGCTGTCTCGTCATAGACGACGAGACATATATCAAGGCGAACATCATACAAATCCCGACCTCGAGTTTTTTGTCGGTACGTCCCGCATGGAGGTTCCGGAAAAGTTCCGGAAGAGAAAGATGGACGAATTCGCGAAGAAGTACCTGTTGTGGCAGGCGATCTGCGAGTGCGGACGGAGGGGAGAAGACGGGCAGATTTATCGAGAGGAAAGCTTGCAGAAGCACTTGCTGCCCTTCCTCCGCTCTCACCGTGGTCCCACGCTGTGTCATTACGCCAAGCCTGTAATGGATTGGTACGAAGCAAAGGGCATTATTGTGGTCCCGAAGGAAGCAAACCCGCCAAATACACCAGAACTTCGTCCGATCTAAAAGTTTTCGGGATAATGAAGAAGAAGTTGAAGAAAAGCGGAAAAACATTCAAAACCGAAGCTTTCGCGTAATTTTCGAATTCTTGAACTTTTGGGGCATCATGATTTCACTGGTTAAGCCGAACAGATGATCACACGATCTTCAAGTGATCTAAATTTGGCTTAATTGAATCGATAAAGCAAGTAATGCAGTCTGGATGTGCAGAAAATAGTTACACGTTACAAACTAACTGTTCACATTGCTAAAATAACAATGATTTTACAAAAAAATCGAAGACCCAATGTTGGGAACATATTTTTTTGTATGTTCCCAGTTATGGCTTGTTGTAGCAACAACGTAGTAAAAACGATGTTATTGGTAAAATTTTAAGTGGAAATGCATGAATTTGCGGTTGTTTATATTCAAGTGACTCATCTAAACACAAACCGAAGGAACAAAATCATTGTATAGTGGATTATAATGTTTTCATTATTGAAGGGCTAATGAATCATATGTGAACATCACTTAAGTGTTTCGAGGCAGTTTAACTTGAGTTTGTTTTGTGAAATGTAGTATTAAGTAAATCAATTACAGCTAGCAATGCTTTCATTCATAGAACTTGAAAAAAACCGTACAAAGACTGCATTTAGTAATAAATTCATCGAATGGGACGAAGTTGCATCCATCAATAGACCCAATTCCGTGCCTGTAGACCGACATTAAATCCATATCCCTCAAATGTTTCTGACTTTATAATAAGAGTTGTGTAACTTTTCGTGATACATACTACCAAATGTCTTATCAAACATATCTTAGCAAGTGTCTAACTAGTTGAATCTCGCTTACAGATTAAAAACTTTATGAGTTATAATAAAAAATGTAATCGATCATTGCATAATAGGCTGAGTTAAGGGACATATACCCTATATAGTTATTAATTCCCTGAAAATTTGAGAAGTATCCGATTTAAAATGAATTTTTGGTGATCATTTTTGTGTGTCTCATTTTTTCCGAGTCCAGTCTTTAGTAGAAATTGAGAGCAGAGTAAAAAGAATAAATGAAACGTGATTAGTTGATTGACATTAAATTTAACTTAAGTCAAATCGAAATGGAATCAAAATTACACCGAAATGAAACACCGGAACAGAATCGAAATGGAATTGAAATGGATGCAAAATGGATTTGAAAAAAAAAACCAGAATGGAATTGGAATAGTATCGAAACGAAACCAAAGCGAAACCGAAATGGAACCGAAATAGAACCGATATGGAACTGAACCGGAATTGAAATGGAATTACCATTTACAGGCGGCATTTTCAAACCGTAGAATCCATCACAACACCAGCTTTATGTTTGGCTTAGAACTTAAAAATTACTCTTTCCGGAACTCCTAAAGTTTCTTCGGTGAAATGAACATAGCATCGAAGCTGAATAGCTTTTTGTCGGAGAACAGATATTATCATTTTTTCCTTCTTTAACAAGGAAAGCCCATAAACCCGCTCCGTAATTAAGTGGCGTTTTACTCTAGCTCTGGAATATACATGCAAGTCTGCTTTGCGTCTGCCGGGTTACGAGCTATCTTAGCACAGACTGATTTTATCCCCCACACCCCTCTACTTCCCAGTTTCCACTGCTGTTCCACTCTGTAGAAACTTCTTGATGCAATAAACTGTGACAAAATGACTTTTGGCGTCTTCTGGGCAAACTCGTAATCACTTCTTCGGCGTACATTTGCGCAATTCTGATGCACCACTTGAATGTAAACATAAACAAATACACTGTTAAGAGAAATAAGTAATTCGTTAACCCAATCTTAAGGCTTAAACCTTTTCGCATTTTTTCCTACCTCACCCTGTATGTGACAAATTGATGATAAGAAAGTTCTCTCCAAACTTGATTTTATTTATTTATTTACATGGCATAACATCACAATACTATAACATAGCCTGATACACAATATCCCTCCATAATGCCCGATTCGTGGCTGCTCCTCTCTAATCCCTTGGGTACCTTGTACCCCCTAGGTCTTGCTCCACCTGGTCTGACCATCTTGCTCGTTGCGCCCCACGTCGTCATGTACCAACCGGAATCCCGTCGAACATCATTTTTGCAGGATAGTTGCCCGGCATTCTCGCAACATGTCCTGCCCAGCTTATCCTTCCAGCTTTTGCCACCTTATGAATACTAGGTTCGCCGGCGAGTTGCGCGAGCTCATGGTTCATCCTTCGCCTCCATAGTCCGTCCTCCTGTACTCCAACAAAGATGGTTCTTAACACCCGTCACTCAAAAACTCCGAGTGCTCGCAGGTCCTCTTCAAGCATTGTCCACGTCTCGTCTCATGCCCGTAGAGAAAAACCGGTCTTATTAGCGTTTTGTACAGGATGCACTTCGTACGGGAGCTAAGTCTGTTTGACCGTAGTTGCTTGTGGAGCCCAATCTTCTCTGCTTCGCGCTTTAGTCTGGTGTACTGCTCTGCACCGCCTCAAATGTTTTGCCGACATTATCCACGTCATCGGCAAAGCAGATAAATTGACCGAATCTGTTGAAAATCGTGCCTCGCATGTTAAACGCCGCTCGTCGCATAACACCTTCAAGAGCAATGTTGAACAGGAGGCAAGAGAGACCATCCCCTTGACGAAGACCCCTGCGGAATTCGAATGAACCCGATAATCCACCCGATATCCTCACACAGCACTGGGTTCCATCCATCGTAGCCTGGATAAGTCGGGTCAGCTTACCCGGAAAGCTGTTCTCGTCCATGATCTTCCATAGCTCATATCGGTTAATTGTATCTTATGCAGCTTTGAAGTCGATGAATAGATGATGCGTTAGATGACTCTATATTCACGGCACTTTTGGAGGATCTGCCGCAAAGTGAAGATTTGGTCCGTTGAAGTCCGTTCTTCGATGAAGCCGGCCTGCCCACAAGTCTGTTTGCTAGTGGCGACAGTCGCTGGAAGATGATTTGGGATAATACTTTATAGGCGGCATTAAGGCGCACGATAGTTTTCACAGTCCAGCTTGTCGCCTTTCTTATAGATTGGGCAGATACACCGGTAGCTGTTCAGTATCCCAAATCCTGACTATCTGTCGATGCAGTTCTGCTCCGATTCCATCCCTTCCAACCAATTTGTTGTGCTTCAGCTGCTTGGTGGCATCCTTAACTTCACCTTTCGTCGGGGGTGGCACATCTCCGTCACTAACTACATCGACTACGTCTCTTCCATCGCAGTCTGGGTCCTCTTCCTGTACTCCATTCAGATGTTCATCAAAGTGCTGCTTCCATCTTTCGGTCACCTCACGATCGTCCGTCAGGATTCTCCCGTCCTTATCCCGACACATTTCGGTTCGCGGCACGAAGCCGCTGCGGGATGCGTTGAGTTTTTGGTAGAACTTTTGCGTTTCATGTGAGCGGTGAAGCTGTTCTAGTTCCTCACACTCCTCCTCCTCCTGGCGGCGCTTTTTCCCCCGGAAGAGTTGGATCTGCTGTCGCCGCTTTTGTCTGTATCGTGCCACACTATGACGGGTAGCTTGACGCAGCATAAGTGGCCGCACTGCGTTCTTCTCCTTCAACACCTGCTGACATTCCTCGTCGAACCACTCGTTCTGTCGGCGTCGTTCCACATAACCTAAGACGTTCTCCGCTTCGCTGCTGATAGCTGTTTTCACGGTGTTCCAACAGTCCTAGAGAGGGGTTTCGTCGAGCTGGCCCTCTTCCGGCAGCGCAGTTTCAGCGATTGCGCGTAGCTTGCGGCGACGTCAGGTTGCTTCAGTCACGGATTGTACGTGGCGGGCGCCGGTACCGAAATTTGTTTACTACGGAGTTTGAGCGCATCTTAACCATCACTAGGTACCGGTCGATGTTAGCCTCGGTAGGTTCTGACGTCGGTGATGTCTGAAAAGTGTCGGGCATCTATCAAAACGTGGTGGATTTGTGATTCCGTTTGATTCGGTGACCTCCAGGTGTATCGATGTGGGAGGCTGTGCTGGAAGAAGGTACTACGTACGGCCATGTTTTTGGAGGCGGCGAAGTCGATAAGTCGAACGCCGTTTTCGTTGGTCAGCCGGTGTGCGCTGAACTTTCCAATCACCGGTTCAAACTCCCCCTCCTGGGCAACCTGAGCGTTGAAATCCCCTATGATGATTTTGATATCATGGTTTGGGCAGCGGTCGTATTCACGATCCAGTTGAGCGTAGAATTCATCTTTGTCGTCATCGGCACTTCCGAGGTGAGGGCTATGCACATTAATGATACTGATGTTGAAGAACCGGCCCTTGATCCTCAACCTGCACATTCGGGGGTTGATCGGCCACCATTCGATCACCCGCTTGTGCATCTCACCCATCATGATGAAATCTGTTCCCAGCTCGTGTGTATTGCCGCAGCTCAGGTAGATGTATGGCCATCCCGAAACGTACGCACCGTGGATCCTTTCCAACCTTCTGCTGCGCTACCATGTCGAACTTGCGGTTTTTCAATTCGTCGGAAAGCACGCGAGTAATTCCAAGGAAATTGATAGATCGGCAGATCCACGTCCCGAGTTTCAAATTGTTAGTCCGTTTTCGTAGCCTAGGTCCATGCCGATTGTTCTGGTTCGAATTTCTTCCTTGGGTATTATTCGTTGCAAGTCCTTTTCAATGGTGTCGGCTTGCAAGGCCCACAGCCAACCCCACTATCTCGCAGGAGGACCATAGTGATGCTGCTGTTTAACAGTCCCAAGCACAACCAGGACTTTCGGCTTTTGTATTTAAAGGCCTGTGCGAACTAACAAGATGGTGACTCAGTCGCTCCTAACATGGAGAACAGACGCTGTTTTGAGCCGCCCCTAACATAGAGAACAGACGCTCAAATGGGCGAAGGCTTGGACTTTTAACCTTATTTTTAAAAAGCGGGGTGGCTCGCTTTTGTCAGGGCTGCTTTCGGATATTTGTGGGTTTTTAGTTGTGGAGTCCAACAACTTCTCAGTCCCCCCACATCCTGAACAGTCCCCGCCGCTCGTCCGGGGCTACTTGTTCGTGTATTCAGTAGCGTTCCATCATATCTGATGGAACCCCACCATCCGCGACCCGTGGACCCGCCGGGTTGCTTGTAGCTCAGCCCCACATAGTCTTCACCTACTCTACGGTCTTCCCGGCAGAAGGCATAAGGTGTACAGGACCTTATGAGTAGTGTAAAGAAGAAGGTTCGTGCATTTGAATATGGAATTTAAATTGAATAAAACCAACATGGGAAAATATTCATAACATGTTTTATTTTACTCCCTGAAAGTTTGAAGATAATTGCTTGAACGGACGAATTTTGCCGAATATTTGTGTGTGTCGCAATTTGATTCCGTACGCCATTTATTTCCAGACATATACGCATTTAAGGGTGTCTAGATTTTGTCGCGAACAAGCCTTAACTGCATCAAAAGCTACAATCTAGACTACAATAGTTTCAATACATTCATGTAGACTACGGTCAGAAATATGTATTCGGTCTTTAGTAACAACGGAAGTCCAACCGAGCATCCTCCCCTTCCTCAATGAACCGTGAAGACGAGGCTAGTGCCGTTATTTGTCACATAAAGTAAAGAACCTTTGGAACATGTCCATATGGAATGATGAGTCCCAGGTTCCATTCGTTTGCATCTTTGTGCAATTAGGCGGGTTCTGGTCAGTCACGGTGAAGCAACTACGAAATGTGCGATCATCTAAGCTCAGGCTCAAGGTAGAAAAGTATTGGAATCAGTCTTATCGCAGAAAACCATCATCTCATTACAACGAAAAAAGTTTTTCAAATACGCTTGTGACCTTCCTGAAATTT
>JASCZW010013492.1:0-25439 GCA_034211315.2 Aedes japonicus | reverse complement strand
TTATATTTATACTAATCATTAGTAAATTCACAGACCGATATTTACATCATGAACAAACATTTGAAATTAATTGAACTATTCTTCCTGCAGTAATTTTAATATTCATTGCTTTTCTTTCTTTTATACTTAATAGATGTAATAAATTCTCCTTTAATTACTTTGAAGGCTATTGGTTATCAACGATATTGAAGCTATGAATAACTTTTTAAACCTAGAATTTTATTCATTAACATTAACACACATTAACGGATCTCGATTATGAGATGTAGATAACGGAATCACATTCGAATAACTGCTACATATGCAATTCACTCTTGAACTTTTGTTTCTTTAGGGGAAAAAATTAACGCAACACCCAGTCGTTAAATCAAACTAATTTCTTAATTAATCAACCTGGATTATTTTTTGGACAATGCTCAAAAATTTGTGGAGCTAATCAGAGTTCAATACCAATTCTAATTGAATGAGTTCTTATAAATTATTTTATTAAATGAGTAATGAAAATAAATTCATTACATGACTGAGAGCAAGTAATGATCATTGAAATCATCTTATAATAAATAAGCACTTGCTTCTAACGAGCTAATTAGTTTTATAAAATCTTTATCATGTCAATCTAAAAAAAATAGTATGAGTCTAATATTTTGAAATTCCTCAAATAGCCCTCATTAGATGAATAATTTTTTTAGTAAATCAACCCTAAATCTGCATTTCAGATGTTACAATCATTATATTAGCATTAAATCAGCATCTTGAAAGCTTTCGGTTGTAAAACTGCATTTCAAATGCTATTTAAATGCTTGTAGCCTGTAATATGTGTTTCGAATGCAAAATAGCATTATTGAAGCATTATCATATCATTGCAGTAAAGCAGCCGTATATTGGGCCAAAAGTGGCATTTATGTTGCATTTACGGTGACTTCAATGCTTGATAGGCTGCCGTAAAGACGTTTTAGAACTGCTTATTGGTTACCTGGGTTAGTTCTAATCTGAAACAGAAAATGAGGCACGATGACCAACTATAGCGCATATTGGCCCATTTCTCACTGACGATAAAAATAACCCCAAAAGCCGGCATCTACACCGAATGATTGACATGTTGTACAAAAGTGATACATAATCACGGGGAGAGGTCACAGCGCTCAAAAAAAAGCTATTCCTCAACCTCAGTCCTACTCAGTCCTCGAAAAGCAAGTTCCTAGAAAAGCAAATAATTACCGTACAGCCACAGGAACAAAAATAAAATCATCACTTTTTTTTACAGCCACATCCCTCATTATTGATCTCCGGCTATGATCGGCGCTAAAGAGAAAAAAAAAATCCCCCTCATACAAATGGAACACTCAAACTCAGCTTGTTACCATATCTTCCACCTCGCGCGTATGCATTGTATTTAATCCCGATCTTCCCCTTCTCCGCTCGAAACCCATTACAACCCAGGCCCAAGAGGATGGGACGATATACGAGACCCAACAGATCCTCTTCATCCACCTTAGGGCCACGGCACTGGTCGACGACGAGTAAAGAGATCAATTAAACCGTAAAAACGCCAGAATACATTCAAGTTCGACTCTGGAAACCGGGTGTTGGGTTCTTTCTTCAGTCCGAGCGCGCGCGCCTTCGTTTCAGATCTACCTACATAGGCGCATATTGAGGGGGAGAGAACGAGAAAAAGAGCGAAAAAAAAATCCACTTCTCATGCAACCAATTATTTTATTTTTCAATTTAGTTTCTTTTCCCGGTGTGTGTCTTCCAGTGTACCGTGCGAAGGTAAAAGAACAAACACGAAAACAGAGTAAAAATAAACCTTAAGAACTTTAGAGAAGAAAAATTACCATAAAGGAAGCCCGGGAGAAACCAGCTTCCAGTAGTGTTCGGTGCGCGTTGGGCCTCTCTAGGGGGATCATCGTCATCGATTTAGCATCGGCCCGGCCCGGTTGCCGTCGGTTAGTGAGTGGAGACTTGTTGCGACGAAGAAACGAACCCCCATTGAACAGCCTCGCGGCTGCTGCCGGATTGGAAACCCAAGGAGAAAGAAGCAAGTAGAGCAACAGCACCGTGACACATGAGAAGGGAAGAGAAGCCGTTTCGCATCTCGTGTGATGATTTATCCGGAAAGCGTTAATCTTCTGAATGAACCATTGAAGGAGGAACAGAAGAAAAAGCGAAGGCGGAAAAGGGATTACCAATACCCCTGGTGCTGCTGCTCTGTAGCTGCCGTTGCTGCTGCTACAACTACTACAACTGTTAATGCTACAACTCCTACTGACGGTGGCTATTAACGAAACTCAAACGGCAGACGTAAATCTGAAAAAGTTTTCGGTGAAATTTGAGCAGCGATTGGCCCTCTCCGATTGGACTCTTGCAAGAGGTCGGGCTCTCTTTTTTTTCTTGTTCAACGTGATTCGAACGGTCATCTGTGGCTGAGTGGTAGCATTATCAAAACAAAAAAATAAAACGGCATACAGAAGAAAAAAAAACTACACAGAGAGAGCAATCGAAGAGAAAAGATCAGGAAGTATACGAAAAAAACAAACAAAGACGTACAGACAAAACTGGTATTAGTGAGTGTGTCGATCTCAGTGGAACGGTCAGAGCAGTAGTGCTAAATCGCGTGGATTGAACTATTATCGAAAGTGTTAAAGTACTTCCTTCGCCAGTGTGCATCGGTCGGAAACATCAAACGGGTGCCAAAATGATGGTCTACTCAGAAGAACCCATCTGGCCGATGCCTCACATTCCGGCCCTCTACGACGATGGAGACTACGGTGGTAAGAGATATGATGAGAACGATTATTTTCTGGGAAGATTTCCCTCTCCTTAGGCCCCTCTCGATGATCGTATACTCTTGTGCCATGAATGACTACCGAATTTAGCATAGCATTTGAATAAGTATGAATGAATGTAGGTACCCGAACTGGGGTGTGAAGCAAATGGAAAGAAAAATATAACTGATCAAGTATGAATGATACCATTTTCTCAGGGTGGAACCGGGGGCCTGAGAACTTTGAGAAACCCGATAATTTCACGGACAATCAACAAATATTTACCATCGGCCGCAAAGGGCGTAACGATTTGTACGTCTTCACTTTTTCAATGGCATTGTATTGCGTTTAGTTCTCGGAAAGCAAGTCCATTTCCCTTTAATCACCGAGATTGGTGCATCCAGTTTTGTTCTGTTTGGTCCGATCATGCTTTCTCACGAACATGATTGGGAACATGCTTTGAACGCAAGCATAGCCGTGTTATTGCAAGTGCTTGAAAGTGGGACTGACCTCAAGGTGTAGATTAATAAGATCTATATTTTGAGATTGTGATCTTTTGAGACGATTATTGGAAAAATAACCGTCATAGTGTAAAGAAATAATTTTCCAAAACGACTGCCACCTCGGTAGATTTTTTCTAACATACGCTCCCAGCCAAAATTTTAGAGCCACTAACTAAAACAATGTTTTTTGTTCTTATCTTTGCCACTCCATGTCAAATTTCTAATTTCTATACCTTACTTTAAAGGTATTGAATGATACTTACTTTGTAGATATATTTCTCAGTATCATACTAAAGAACTGCCTAAAGTTAACTCATTTTTTGAAAAATTACACAAAAATATGGCTGATTTTGTAAGAATTGAGTCGACCAAATTTGGGAATTAAACTTTTCTAACTTTATTCCATACCAAGCGAACATCATTCATAGAAATTTGGTGGAAAAATTTGTAGTTGAATATTCCAATATAGTTATTCAAGTATGGTGTGTCGACAAAAAGTTTGCAATCATATCTAAGCCAACTTTTGATCCAATTTTAATTGTTTGTGAAGCATCTTAAAAATGAATCTTACCTTCTTTTTAAGAGACATTTTTTGATTGAATTATTTTTACACTAAAATCACACACACTTTGAAAAAAATGAGTAATTTTCTGCGTTGTCCAATACTCATAAAAGGAACGCTAGATTTTGCAGAAATTAATGGGATATTTCAAGAAAATTTAAGCCAGTTAACCCCTGCGCTTAGTCTATTGTATGAAAAATACGATCATTGTTGTATGGCGCATGCAAGGTTGCAAACAATTTCGTTGTTTATACTTCCTTTGGCTTGAAATTAAACAAGTGAAAAATTTTATGCGCCAGTTGAAGTTTATTATATATTATTATGTACCTAAAAGTACAGCATTTTCTTGTTATTACCTCGTATTATCATGGCCGCTTTTTTGAGAATTAATTCGCGTAAATTGCTAAAATATACACCAGAGCCACGTACAAAAAATCAAACACGACATTGATTTTAAAACAAACATGCTTTATTTTTCTATAAGCGTTCAAATAAATGGCAACCTTAGTTTTAGCTACACATTAACAAAATGCAATTGAAAAGGCTATGTGTTGTAGTTTATGAGTTAATGCATCAAAATAAACGTAATACGATCACATCGCTCACAATACCGTGGGTGATACCATTCAACTCCATCTCCCCAATAGTTTCTTAGGTGTCCGATTACGCTTCTTCTTCTTCTTATTTGGCATTTCAAGCTTATTGCTTACTCTCAACTTAGTGTTCTAAATGCACTTCCACAGTTATTAATTGAGAGTTATCGATTACCAGTATCATTTTTGCATTAGTATGATTGTGTGGCAACCCTAGCAAAGGAAAATAACAAGCTGATATCATATAAGTAACAAGTTCTGTTATCCCAGTTATGGTTTTGGTTTCTGTTGTTATCGCATAACAAATTTTGTTATCACCATTGGCAAATTTTGTTATCATATGTTATCATTTTGAACACACTATTTTTTATGAACATTATAAGTTGAATTGTAAAACTATAAATATTTCCAGCATATTTGAGCAAGAAATTATTCTTTTAATTAAAATATTGTTTTCAGTTATCAGCATCAAAATTTGATTTCAAATTGATAACATAATTTGAAACTATTTCAATAAATTTGCTTACAATACAGGATTTGTTATCAAATTGTTCGCAGTGATAACAATATAAGTTATTATTATGATATTCAACGAGTATTTTTTTGTTATTCATTCTGTTATTTTGGTTGTTTATTCAGCCTCAATGATAACACACAGATAAAAAGATAAACATTGAATTTTCTGCGTTATCTAATGCACATAAAGGGAATGCTAGATTTGACAGAAAAATAATGAGATATATCGTGTAAATTAAAAGCACGATATCGCCTAAATCGCGTCTATTGTATGAAAGAATTCCAAAACTTGCAAACAATATCGTTGTTTACGCTTGCTTTGTTTTAGAATTAAACGAGGGGAAATTCTACGCGCCTGTTAAAATTCATTATTTTTTTCTGTGCATATTTAGTGATCAAATAATGATAACCTGGTAATAGAACTTGTTATCAATTTGGTATAATCCTTTGCTCGGAAGTACAATCATATCCTGGGCGGTAGTCGAGAAATTTTCCTTGACGAAAAATTCCTAGACCAGACCGGGAATCGAACCCAGCCACCTCATGGTCAGCCACCACCAGCCAGGTCCTCCATAGGTCCTCCATATTCCAACATACCGACTGATCTAAGGGAGGACCCGATTACACTGCTTACGTTAATTTTTAGAAGATAACAAGTGTATTATAGACCCCTAACTACATACAAAAGATCAGCTCAATTGGTTGCAGAACAATGGAGGCACGGTTTATGGTACCACCCACCTTACTATAAGAGACCTGTCAGTAGTGTACATGGTACATCCATTTGGGCATAGACGAGTATAAATGTGCTCTTTTCGGAAAAGTAGCACTGTGCCCAACGTCATAACCTTGAAATGTCACATATGTTAAACATGTTGTGTGTGTGAGGGTGGGAGGGGTTGTATTATTTTAAGGTTTAAAAAGTTTTCAAAGCCTGGCGTGTTGCGTGTTTGGCACGGTGTGAGACTCACTAGAACGGCAATGGGACTCGCTTTCGTACCTAACCACTAAAAACAATCCTCATTCTCCGTTTGCCATCGCCCCGAGACCCGTGACTACTACGGGAGGCACTTGTCCTCGTGCACTTCTTTTATTCTCTCAGCTCTTGCTGGAGCCTACATCATGTGCTACCGATGTACTGACCATCATTACGTCCTCTTCTTTACCACCCTTCGTTTCTTGATGCATCGGCGTTGCTAGACCTCTCCTCTACCTTCCATTTGCTCCATCTATGAGCCGTTTAGCTTTCACCTATTTTGCTCGAGCCATTTAGCTACCATTCTTTTAACCATTTAGCTCCCACATCTTGACGCGATCGAATCGAGTAGCCCCCACGGGATGCACCCTACTTCCATGATGCAATTACCGGCAGTGGAAGTAGCTCCCAAAACCGACCAACGATGTTCCATTATGCCCCCACTTCCTGAGCCAGTTAGCTCCCACCTCGTAACAAAGTCGACTCGAGTAGTCCTCGATGGTGGGTCTACCCTGCGCCGAGGAAGAGTTTTCCGGCGGTAGAACTTCACCCGAGACCGATTCTCAGCTGTTGCTGCTCACTCCCAACACGGGCCGAGCGGTAGGTACCGTAGCTAGTCCAGATTCCGGTGAAGCTTAGCGTCCGGTTCACTGGTGCCCCGACGACCCGAAGACCCGAAACTCAGCTAGTCTCCGGTGATGGATCTAGCCTACTCCGGCGGAGAGTTCCCTGGCGCTGGAATTCCTCCAGAACCGATCAGTCTTCATTCCACTTTATCCACTCTCATAGGCTGCCGAAGTCGGTCCGGTGATTTTGGGTCGAGTATGACCTCCAGTTCACTGACTCAGTGGTTGCTTTGCACTGACTTGCAGTTACTAGATCCTTGGTCACTTCGTTATTGCCCCATTGACAGCGTTCCATGTGTATTCTTCGTGGCACATCTCTTCGACAACATTGTCGACTGTCACGCCGCGCTTATCCCTGCACCTTTTCTTGAGCCAAGGTTCGCGCACTCCTGGCAGAAAAGTGAAGAAGCGTGACCAAATACAGATATTTCCGGAAGATGCCGTGCCCGGAGAGGAACTGCGTCAGTTAGAAGTTCACCTCTCCATGCTTCTTATTGACCCAAGCTGACACATTTGAGGTGAGCGGATGGATCTACCTGCCTTTCATCGCTTTGTCCCATTTTTGTAGCCACACAACTCTGGCAACTTCTGGTATCCCTTCGCTGATAGCATTCGACGTCCTCGAACAGGGTGACGCAAATGGGCATCATGCCAGCGGTTACCAGTACTGCCTCCGACGAAATTGTTCTGTAGGCGCTCGCGACACGCATGGCCATGAGTCGGAACACCCTGTTCAGCTTCCCACTATTACGCCACCCAGGGACTCTATACCCTTGAGTTCAAGTTGCCACACTCGCCAGAAGCCGCCCTCTGCTGCATCTCGGTCCTCCGACGTTCGGCATGATCCTCGCTACCGCATTGACCGCGTTCGCCGCCTTTTCGTAGGCGTAGTCGTCGTACGCGTTGAAATTCAAGCGATCATCAACCATCACCCCCAGATACTTCAATTCAAGCTTAGATGCAATTGCGTGTTCCCCGCCTTTTATGTCAACCGGCTGGAAGCTCAGACCTTTCCTTATTTTTCCTGACTATGCTTTAACTTGGGATTCAGGTTAAACAGTTCTTTAGTGAAGCTTCTGGGAGGTGAGGGGGGTCAAGACTGTTTCAATGTTCTATTTTGTTTGCGCTTGTGTGCTAGTTATTTTTTGAAATGTTTTGTCTTGGATTCCTGACCATATACAAGCTTCATGTCTTCGACAAACTTGTTCAGTGGGTCAGGACCCTTTTATTGTGACTATCTGTTCAGAATTTTCCAACTATGCGAAACTAGTATGGAAATGATTATCCAGTATAAACCAGGTCTTGATCTACAATTATAAAGGTGATAAGTTTGAAATAAGGAGTGTATCGAATATAAGCTATCCACATACATTTGCGTTGTATGCATGTATTTGTGATGGTTTTTTATGCTTTGAACACTGCATGCTGTGCGTTTGACTGTGAGCTTTCTTTGTTTACTTGTTTGTGCGGTTCAAATTCTGCGTTGTCAAAATGTCGCGTATTGAAAAGGAAGTGAAAATCAAGGTTCTGGACACATGGCTAAGTGAGAAGGGTATTACTATGCGAAAATTGGCGAAGCGGTTTGGAATTCATCATGCGAGTCTTAAAACCATCATTAATAAGTTTGGGGAACACTATTCTTTGGATGAGCTACCAGGAAGAGGCAGAAAACCCGGTTCTTCCAACCCGAAACTGGAGCAGAAAGTGGTATCTCTAATCATTAAGAACAAATCAATGTCAATACGTGATTTGGCCAAAAAGCAGGAACGAGTGTCGGAATGATCCAGCGTATCAAGAGGCGAAACCACCTGAAGACCTACAAGAAGCAGAAAATCTCGAAACAAAGTGCAGAACAGAAGAAGCGAGCAGCAACAAGGGCCCGGAAATTGTATTCGCGTCTTTTGCAGCGTCCGGATGCATGCGTTTTGATGGACGATGAGACCTATGTAAAGGAGGACTCAAAAACCCTTCCAGGTCCACAATACTTTACTGCCGTCGTTGGGGAGGATGTGAGCGATGCGGACAGGTCAAGGTCAAGTGGAGAAATTCGGTCGAAAGGTACTGGTATGGCAAGCAATATGTTCCTGTGGTTTGAAGTCAACCATTTTTTACACTACCAGAACTATAAATGCGGAAATCTATCTATCTGAGTGTCTCCAGAAGAGATTGTTGCCTTTATATAAGAAGCATAGTACACCTCCCAAGCAGCACACAATGGGCAAATCTGGTTGCAAAAACTTGATTGTGACTTAATTGAGTCACAAAGCAGTCATTCAAACTGACTTGATACAAGTGTGCTGCTAGGGCTCCACTGTTTTGGCCGGATTTAGCGTCGGCTCACTATGCCAAAACCACTCTCAATTGGCTTGCGGAAAAGGGTATAGATTTCGTTGAGAAAAATATCAATCCACCAAATTGCCCTCAGCTTCGACCCATCGAACGTTACTGGGCAATCGTGAAGAGGGTCTTCAAGAAGACTGGTAAGGCAGCTGGGAACATGCAGGAGTTCAAAAAAATTTGGGCTCAAGCGTCCAAAAAATGCGATGCAATACTTGTCCGGAACTTGACGAAGAGCATTCGATAAACTTAAATTTCATCCGGTCTTCATTATGTTCAAATTTAACCTCGTACAATAAAGGATCAATGAATAAAATATCGGTTTTCAACATAATTTGAAAGAAATTTTGTGGATAGCTTTTTTTCGATACACTCCTTATACCCAAGTAACCAACAACCAACAATTCTAGTTTTAGCAATATAAGGTTTTAACAACTTATATAGGTTTCGCAAGCTTTATAGCAGCCGTTTATTCACCTTACATTTGTTTTATTTCCATCAAACTAATGGCACACAACTTTGTCCAAGACAGGAACCTTCCATATGGACAGGATAAAAAAGTACATTATAATTAGGAAACTTACGTGCGCAAGTGCCGCGTAGTGAGCAAATTCTGCACAATTAATCACTAGAGCATATGCAATAGCCCACTGAACAACTATTTCGAAGACAGGAACGTTCTACATCACCAGGGTCCTAAGCAGGGATGCCAGAAATACAGATATTTCTGTATTTATCCAGATATTTGATCATTCATACAGACATCATACAGATTACAGACATTATACAGACATTTGAAACATTTTACAGACAAATACAAACTTTAATTCGTTTAATGAAAAAAAAATCCGCTTCCATTAAATCAAATCAAATATTTGTGTAGGCAATTTTGGCAACGTTTATTTGATTGCCTTGAAGGAAGCGGTTATGTTTACTATTTCAAGCACTGGATAATGTATTTTATTTTGTACTGGGAGTGTGGAAACCTGTCAAAATGTCAGTTTAGCAGTTTTAATGGTGCCGACTCTTTCACTTCGTGCTTGAGCGTCGTTTTACTTTCTTAATAATGACAAATTCAAGTTGTTGAGAGGCTCTGTAGTTATGAGCCTCGAATTTTTCTTAAGATTAATTCTAAAAATGAATAAAAAACGGCCACCTCATCAGCAAAATAAAACGATAAAAGTGTATTTGCATTGCCAGGGTGAGGTTTAGATAATAATTTAAAATACAGTAGCAACTAACAGATGGCAAACACAACAATCCGTTGAAAGAAGGGGCTTCCAGTAAGTATAGCAACGACTTCAGGGACCTTAGAACGATCTTTAAGACGGCAGTCGTCTACAGATGACATGAACTGTCCCTCTGATAACAGCAAAAAGATGTTTACTCTAAGGAAAACTTCCTGGATTAACAGAAAATTTAATGGTTGAGATTAAATGTAGAGTTATAGCCTAACCTTAAACATTAAAAAAACTTGAGACTATAGAAGTACAAATATGTGTCTAGACTGCTGGACATAACAAGTCTTCATTTGATTGCACTTGCTAAGGCTTTTGAATGATTGGACCCTTTTCCAAAATGAAGCACTGGATCGAATTAAAACTACGGCCGCCATAACGAATACCTAGGCGAATCACATAATCAAGAATTTGTGGCAATGATGAGGTCAAAACCATTTAGACTAATGATTTAGTCTTATGATTGATGAGCAAGATGATATCTTTGCCAAAAAAGCATTGATCTTAGTAGTTAGGACTTACCATTGGCAATGAACTGTCAACTCGAGATTCGAGCTTGCTGAAGTGGATGCTACTACGATTCTTCTAATACGGTCCGGTGAATACGGAGCGACTGTTATACAAGGTGTAAAGCATTCTGGTGCTGTACTTTTTGAAAACGATTGTCCGAATTAAGGCGTACTGAAATGCATTTGTCATTTATTTACATCATATTCACGAAAGACTGGTGTATGGATTGTTGAGAAATATATAGCTTCCTCAGCAAAAGCCCTTTAGGAAGCCATGCCTGGGACATACATACAACGTACAGCGTTGGAATCCTTTAGTATAGCACCTTTTTTTTGTACTGGATTAAAGTATTTGACGGTTCGTACAACGCTGTACGTTGTATGTTTATCCCAGGCATTGAACAAACTGCAGAATCGATTGCTGCTGAAAATTTTAAAAATGTTGCATCCGTTTGCAACCCGGTGGTTTTCTTTGGAACCAGATGTTGAGAGTGTTCTTGAAAGGCTGGAAGTCTTAAAAGTGCATTTAAGTTTTCGCGATACATCAGTGTACGCCAAGCAAGATAAAAAAGTGAAGAAAGTTTACAAGCATCTCAGCGATCCATCAAACCTCCTGCACTTGATCAAAGCTTAACACAGACACTATTGATCTTTGCGATATTGAAATGCTTGTTGAATTGATTCGACATTGTTCAATTGTTAAACTGAAAAAATAAATAGCAAGTAGGTGTCAAAGAGTAGGCCTTGATAAACGAATACACAAGAAAAGAAAAATTAAGCAAGAAACATTTGCATCAATTTCGACTAAACATGATTAATTTTTACATGTAATCAAATGAAAAAAAAACAACTTATCGATGATACCCTCAACGATATAGCGTAAATGATCCTGACAACATAAGAGCAAAAGTCCATCTAACAGTTTTCTAACTTATCTAAGCATTTTGTCTGCCACAGAATACTTAAGACCCCACAAAAAGCAGAACCTGAGTGGTTGAAATTCGATCCAATGTGAAAAGTCTGTTCATAAGTAACTTGTACAATCAAATTAAGTTCCTCGAGGCTTTTTAGTTCTGAATTAAAAGATGAGTTTTTCCTTTAAATTTATCATTGATTGTTCATGTTAAGAGGACCCTCTGTTAAGGTATGGTTTAAATACGACAAAGATTCAATCAAATGAATAGAAATGAATAGAAAGCTTCTTTCTGATTATTCGATAACACAATCTCACCTCTACTCGCTTGTAAGCAATTGAAAAACAGCAATTTTATATACTTTTTCCATTCAAGCACCTTCCCGAGTAAAACATTTTCATGCTTTTATTTTGAGAAAACTTCTTTGTAACCAAATCAAATCGTATAAGTCAGGTATTTTTAACCGTTATAAAACTTGTAACTTGCTTGAAACCTTTATGCTGACAAATACAGTCATTTTACTGAGATATATACAGACTTTTGAAAAAAAAAAAAAAAAAAGTATCTGGCTTCCCTGGTCCTAAGATATAGCATATTCGAACTTACTTACACACTAGTGTCGCGTATTGAAAAAATTCTGAACTTCTGTTTTTTAATCAAAAGACTTTGACCTGCTAAACAACTTTGTCGAAACTGCAACCATCCATTTGGTCGGGATCAAAAGATAAAGCATGCTCAAGACATTTAGTGATTAAATTTTTAACTAATAGTCATCAACGAAAAGTTCTTGATCTAGTGGACCTCTAGATCAAGATGATCAGTATTACGAGATATACCAAGTTGGAGCCAGTTATATCAAACTTGATACACTACGTATTTTATTTACGCAAGCACCTCTCGCCATATCGCATTCTACCGCGCTATTTGAGAAACTTATGTAATTAAGAAATACATTGTTTTGTAAAGAACGAGTTTCTTGAGGTATACACATTGTTTTCAGATCGGAAGGTCCTTCTGCGTCAAAATGATAAGGGAAAATTGACATGTCCTTGTTGCTTTTCAGGTAAACCCGATTTGTGACGCTACCATTACGTCAAAAATACATTCAGTTGGTATGAGGAAAACAACGTTGTTTACGTACCCAAGGATTGTGAACCATCAAACTGTCCACAAAATTGATCGATTTAAACATACTGGTTTTTGCTGAAGGGAAACCTCAAAAAGCTTGATTTCACGGATCCACACATTTCGTTCTAAGTGACTTATTGCTTCGATGACAACTGTCAATGATACCGGACAAAGATTGATGAAAAGTGCAAATAAGAAACAGCTTATGGAACCACACCCACATAACTCTAATTGCAGTTTTGATGAGTGTCACATTTATCTAGAATATGAAATTAATAGCATGAATCAAAATCATGCTGTTGTTGTTTTGAATGTCCACATTTTGGTGTGAACGGCAATTCAAATGAAAGAAGTAACTGTACTGATCTAACAGTCAAAAAGGCAATAAAAAATCAATGAAACAATCGATATTTAACAATAAATAAATCTCGAGTATTTTTTCAATCAGACGTATCTGATTTTGTAAACAAAGAAAGGAAGTAAGATTCAAACCTTAAATTCTTGAAACCCTCAGCATATTCATGCAAACTAAGGCCGCCAACACAAGGGCTTTCATTTCCCATACTGATGGTGATGCTACTTTCCGTAAAAGTGCTCAGAGTTTTGAAAAATTTACGTTTGTTTACAAAATCAGATACGTCCGTTTGAAAAATTCATCGAGAAATGTTCAAGTACTATAAAATCGATTAAAGGCAAGTCATTCCAATATAAGCCTGGGACACTCGACTAGAATAAAAATCTAACCATGAAACACTAAGGCTGAAATTTAATAGTGGAGTAAATAACCAAACAAAATCTCAATAATGTCCACTTGCCTAATTTTCTTAAACTCATCGTGGAGATTTGTGAGTGAAATTACAGGTGGACACCGTAGATTGACAAATGCAGATTTACATAAATTTTCAGAATGATTTGTAACTCATCTCTAGTACTTAAATGAACCCAAGCTTACCCATTATTTTAAACTAACTTATATTTTTCTCATCAACTTACAGTAAATGTCGTCGAAGCGCTCCAGGAGTTCTGGCAGATGAAAGCAGCGCGGGGCGCAGAGCTAAAGAATGGCGCACTTGTGATATACGAATCGATCCCTTCGACGAGTCAACCCTACGTTTGCTACGTAACCCTACCCGGTGGCAGCTGTTTCGGAAGCTTTCAGGTATGATCTGCGTTACATGCAACAACAACAATCTCAAAACTGTGACTAATGGTGCCAATATTGGCCAATCATTCCAGAATTGCCCCACAAAAGCCGAGGCCCGACGGAGTTCCGCCAAGATAGCTTTAATGAATTCCGTCTTCAATGAGCATCCGTCCTGCCGGATTAGCGACGACTTCATCGAAAAGGCAGTCCAGGAAGCTCGAGCGTCTTTCAAAGGAGAAAACCAAGAAGAAGATGGACCGGACACGGGAATCGGAGCTTTTAGGTGAGGCTGATTTGTTGCAACTCTATATTTGAAAAACTGAACAATAATCCAACCGTATTCACTTGCAGATTCATGCTGGAAACCAACAAAGGTCGAACGATGCTCGAGTTCCAGGAGTTGATGACGGTGTTCCAGCTCCTGCACTGGAACGGATCGCTGAAGGCGATGCGCGAGAGGCAATGCTCCCGACAGGAGGTGGTAGCCCATTACTCGAACCGCTCGCTCGATGATGAAATGCGTCAGCAAATGGCTCTTGATTGGATTGAACGGGAACACGAAAACCCTGGACTGCTTAGCAGAGAGCTGGCGATTGCCGAAAGAGAACTAGAGACTGCTCGGTTGGCTGGGCGAGAGCTGCGATTCCCCAAGGAGAAGAAGGACATCCTCCAGATGGCTCACAACCAACTCAACGGCGGCAGCAATATCAATAGTTGAACGATGATCTGCGATGAAAGCTAGTTTTTAAGAATCGACAGCATCAAAACAAACAAACAACAAGTTCATATTCCAAGAAGTGCATCTCCTGTTATGATTGCTCTGCCCGAGCAGCTTTGACATTGGTCTCGTACTTGCTTCTTTTTGGAATCCTAACGTTTGAAAATTCCTTATTAATTTAATGGATTTGTTTTTATGCATTAATGATTACGTTTTTTGTTTGATATATAGTTTTATATTAGAGACGAACAAATCAAGCGGCAAGGTTTTATTTGCAAATAACTTATAATCGATGAACGGACAACCAGAACATAAGCTCAAGTAAATGTGATTCTTATCTTCATACTTATCATAGCACTTACGAGTAACATTCTATAGCCGGTATTCTGTAAACAGTGAGTTTTTTATTTTTTATTTTCTCTTAATTTGGTGGTGGTGATTTTTCGTTTACTAGTTGACTACTTTTACATTCTAATCTCTTAACCTTCCGCAGAGCTACTGATAGTTTCACTACAATTACGATTAAACAACGCACCTACGAATTACTCCCATCTTATACTGATAGAACGATTACAATAGTTTAGCAAGTAGCAAGTAGCACAGCATTAATACAATAGAACCCGGACTCGGATAAATTGTACATACACATCCAACAACGATTCAGAATCCGCTCATTGTCCATACTAACAACCGTTCAGTTTCGCCTGCAACTCTATCAATTGCATGCAAAATCAATTTCTTTTCTTATTTTCCAAAAATTTCATTAAAGAGCAAATCCCACAGCCAAGCTGATCAAATGCAAACATACAACCTGGAGGCAAATGAATTTTTCGATGCGAGAAAATCTATTTATTCAAACAAAAATGTGATTTTAATTGAGGAGCAAAAATTTAGTTAGAAAAATTGGTGATTTTGAAAAATCGAAAATTTTAATTTATATTTATGAAGAAAAAAAATGCAAAGGCAACAGCTGCAAATATTTACACCTAAAAGTAATTAATCTAGAAAATGTGTTTTTAACCGTAACTACAGAAATGAACCCTTTCGGCCAAATTTAATCTTAAAATTTAGACGAAAATTGTGATGTATGCGTAAAATTTAATTTTTATATATTTTATATTTTTAGCGGAAGACCAAGCGACATTTTTAATACTTTTAACAGCTAGACATAATAACTGAATGCAAATCATATTGATAACAGAAAAAAATTAAACGAGAAACGATGATGGCAGGGGTGGGGAAAGAACGCAACGGGTCAAGTTGATCATGTATTACCATTAAAAAATGAAAGGAAAATCTCGAGTACTTTTTCAAACAGACGTATCTGATTTTGTAAACAAAGTTTGCAAAATCAGATACGTCTGTTTGAAAACTACTCGAGAAATAGCTGAAAACCCGTAGCCTAAATCTCACCAGGACAACAACGCCTATCAAAAAATGTAAAGATGCAGTTTTAGCAGATGAAAGCGTGAATAAATAGTTTCGTTTTAAATAAAATCACCGACGGGGTTGACTAATTTCCATATCACAGCATAAACTACCATTATGAGCATATCTGCAAACATACAGAACACCTTCAAATATTTCAACTTTCTAACGATATAGCAAAGTGTGGAATGATGAGCGTTGATCTAGGTAAAAAACTGGTCCTTGTGTTGATGCCAGTTATTTGATTTC
The DNA here is from genome assembly GCA_034211315.2 of Aedes japonicus. Lineage (NCBI taxonomy): Eukaryota > Metazoa > Arthropoda > Insecta > Diptera > Culicidae > Aedes > Aedes japonicus. The sequence goes on along the minus strand of JASCZW010013492.1, from coordinate 9,233 downwards.
TATTTTATACTGTCAAAAACCATGATAAATACATTAGTACATTTTCGAACAGGAACTAACCGACGAGATCTTGCTTTGAGGGATGTCTTTTGTAATTCCAAAGGAAACTCTTCTGTACTAAACTGGAAGCAAAAGTCTCTACTTCCTCCACGCAACTGGGTTAAATACAGCCTGTCCAGGTTAAATTTCGGACACTTTTCTTTCAGTGTAGATTTTTAATTATTTCATGGATCGCTTAAACGTTTCACTTATATGACAGCTGAAGCTCTCCACTTTATTTCGTTGTACAACATGTTTACATTCTTGTTACATTCAGCTCAATGGCGTCAAATTAAGTTGAACTGCGCAAATGCATTTTTTACTAACTGTGCGAAATGTGACCCGCAAAATTGGGAAGTCAAAATCATACGTACAAAAGGTGAATCAGGGGCAAGGACTGAAGTCGTACAAAGTGAAAAAAGTGCCCAACCTTGATGACAAGCAAAATTTTCACAGCATAAAGTTGAAAAAAGAAACTTTATACCATTTTTTTCCAAACATTTGCATGTATTATAATGGACGATGAAAGATACGTACTCGAAAACAGCTACCAGGTCTGGCTTTTTATACCGCAATGCAAAAGAACGCCGTTGCAAAGCATATCCGGACATAGAAAGTGTCCTAAAGGGTGTCCACGATGAAATTGCCACACACAAAATTGATTCGCAAAATTCGAGTTTTCATCCGATTGCCATCAAATTTTCATGGATTGAGAAATAACTATTAAACTTCATTTTACCATTTTATTCGTATTTTATTTACAGTCCATACGCAAATGCCCACACCTTGGCCTTAACCCCGGTCATAAGATTCTGCACAACCTGTGAATCAACCGTTTTTTGCATGTAAACCCATACTTTCTTCAGTTCCTCGACTGTCTTCACTACCTTAGGTCGTTTAGAAGGTGCTGCTTCATAATCGCCCAGTACTTCTCGATGGGGCGGAGCTCCGGAGTGTTGGGAGGGTTGAACATTTTCGGCACGAAATTGATCTCTGTTGTCCTCATACCACTTCAGCACGTCCTTGGACTAGTGGCATGAGGCCAAATCCGGCCAGAAGATTGGTTGGGACGTTGTGAGTCTTCAGGAGAGGAAGCAGCCGCTTCTGAGGCACTCTTTTATGTACACCTGTCCGTTCATCGTGTCCTGGGTCACGAAAAGTGCACTTCGCTTCCCGCACGTGCAGATGGCTTGTCAAACCAGGAATTTTTTCGCAAATTTGGACATCTTCTGAGTGCGGACATGCTCCGGAACGCTGAACTTATCCTTGGCCGTGAAAAACAGGTTGCCGGGGATCTGTTTGAAGTCAGCCTTCACATATGTTTCGTCGTCCATGATGCAGCATTCAACTTTCGTCAGCATGTTGAGATACAACTTTCTGGCACGGGTTTTGGCGGACTTGTTCTGCTTCTCGTCGCGATTAGGGCCTTTTGTAAATTGAACGTTCGAAGCCCAGCCTTAGTTTTGGCCTTCTGGACAAAACTCGGCTTAGGTGCAGCTTCTTAGCTACATCCCGAACGGAGGCGTTCGGATTTCGGTTGAAGGCCCCAACTACGCGGTTGTGATTTTTGGTGTTGTACGGAATACTATTTCTTCACTTCTAGGCTTCCGATCGGTGGTCAACCGTTCCTCGAACCACTTAATCACTCGCGACACCGTTGAATTCGCGATTCCCAACGTTTTAGCGATGGAACGATGCGAGAGATCCTTGTTCTCGTGATGAATGCGCAAGATTTTATCACGCACGAGCTGTTCTTTCGACTCCATTTCCGCGAGTTTTGATCACAGGACTTTAAAACTTGCAGGATGTAACAGGATTTAAAACTTGCAGGATGTAACAGGATTTAAAACTTGCAGGATAATGCACTATGAACTAAATCCACCCAAATTTTCATTAAATTCTACCCAACGGTTAAAAGTCAGGGCAATTTCATAGTGTGGCAATTTCATCGTGGACACCCTTTAGTTCCCGAAGAATTATTTGATAATCTAAAAGTTGCGTCTCTACCGCTATCAATAAGGATGTGTACGGGGAAGAATGTCTGCAAAAGCGGTCACTACACTGAAAATTAATTTTCGTTTATATTACGAAACCCAAGGTATGACTAACAAATCTATTCGTTATGTACTTTTTGACTGTATTCGATTTGTACTTTTTAAGGAGCTACCTTCGTATTTAATGCCACACGTGCAACTGTCACAAGCACTAATGATTAGTTGACGCAGAAAGAACATTCGTTCATTCTAAGAAAACAATTCAAAGTCCTACGAGTAATTTGTTACCAATAAAAAGAAAGGTCTCTCTGGTGGTACATGAACGACTGACAGATCTTCTTTATCGGCTCAAAATTTAATTAAAAAAAGTCACCACGAATTTTTAATGTTTCTGACATGGGTTTCGATCCTATATTTTTAGGAAAAGCTGTTATTAAGTCCGTGGTTGATCTTACTAAACCATGTGGACTCGTGAGAAGTTACAGGATTATTGTGCATGAGGTTCTCACTCGACGGCGCCTTCATTTCTATTTTGGGATAAACTAATGACTCCCGCTATTCCAGCAGAAACACCAACACTTATGAGTACGATCGAAGACAAGCAGTGATTGGTTGGTCTTCACGAAATTCATTTTGTGCATTGCACAAAAATGGTGCGTAATGACTAGCTTGTTGTTAGATGACAAGCCAAATGAATGTTTCATACAATTTACGCGACATTTGTTCTATGTAAAACATCTTCAAATGATCATTACAAGCTGTACATTTGGTTCAGGCATTTTGAACATTTATGTGGCAGCCTCATTCACACATGAAATCTGCCACAACCAATCTGGCAGAACGCGCCCATACCCTTTCTGAACCGAAGGGCAGGGAGAATACTGGGCTCTAGTTAAGCGGAAACTCTTCAAAATTAAGAAGAAAGCAAATAGTACCGATGATTTAAAGGGAAGATGGAGAATCGTCACAGTAGGCGCATCTCGAGGATACTGTGTGAAACCTGATTACGGGTGTACCACAGAATGCTCGAGAATTTAACAGAAAGAAGATTAACATCTTAATCAATTGTTCTTATGTAGATATAACTCTATTAATTCTAAATAAACAATCAGTTGTGATGAATTATGTGTAAATTTTGCTGCTATTCTTTTTGGTGTCCGAAATTTAACGTGGACAGGCTTTATCACTTCAGTAATGCGAGGTATATTGAAATTGAGTACATCGTGAGGCATCCCCACTGTAGCATCCCCGCTTGTGTCGGCGAGGCGGTGAAAGCTTGGAATATTCTGTCTGAAATGTTGTAAAACAGGTTGTAATTCTCACTTTTTGATTTTTCGCTGTGTCATTTCAAAAGGAACTTTGGAAAAGACACACAGAAAAAAAAAGAAAGGATTTTGGCAAGTAAAATTTTCCTCATATGATTTCAAACCAAAGCAAGCATTAACAACGAAATTGTTTGAAATCTTCCATGCAACAAACCTGATTCCAGCGTTATTTGGCTTAAATTAACATGAAACATCCCATTATTTTCTGCCAAATCTGGCATTCCATTTATGTGCATTAGATAACGCAGAAAATTAACTGATTCTTTCAAACTGTGCAGATTCTTTCCGTTTAAAATTTGACGGGTTTACGCGTAGAGTTGCTTCTGTACGTCTTATGCCTTTTTCAGACTACAGAGTTATAACAGCAGGTGGATAGTCATGAAGAAAATGAATATATATTTTGGCTCAGGAATTACTACACAGAAAAATAAATCTGAATGTTCATTGTGATGTAAATAACAGAGCATGTGAAATTGTATTTCATTCCACACGAAAGAGCAACTTGCATGAAAGAGTTCTAACAAAGATAAGCTTTTGCAAACAACATTATCGATAATGTATGGAATGTCCCAGAACTTTACACAATTAATAATTTAAAATTAATATGTTTTGTGACGCTCCATTTATGTGCATGATATTGCACAGAAATCTCACACTACTTTTTCGAGCTGTGTAGCACACTGGTCCCAAGCTCGGTCCATAGCTTGATGATTCACCCCTAATAATGTATTACTCACACCAACACACTCTCAAATATTGTGTCAAAATAACATAGCGAATCAAAACAACAACAAACATACTAGTACCGAAAGGTACAGAAAAGCGCAAAAATATTGCAAGGTGCAGACTGCAGGGTGTACTTCGGTCCTAGGGGTTCTACAACAGTGAACCAATTTCAAATCAGTTGCATATTGATTGTGGGTTATAACGTGTTATAAGGGTTGTCAACACTTCAACAAGACATTCGTCATGCGACTTACAACATGTTACAACTGCTCAGGCTGGCCAGTGTTTTACGAGTCGATAATAGGGAAAAATGGTAATATTTGCGGCAATGACAACCTGCGAATATTAAACAAAAATGCAAGAAGTGCAGAACATTTTCTGCGTTATATAGTGCAAACGCTCCGAAGGGAATCCTGGATATGGCTATCAATAGGATACAGTGCTCGCGTAAATTCAAGTCAGATAACACCTCGATCTAGAATTGGCGTTATCGAGGCCGTGACAGGCTTTTCAAAATACTATTTCACCATTTATTCACATCAAATATCTAATCAATTGCTAACATTAAAACTTAACAAAGGTTCTATCAACTGCGTAACGGAAGAATTACTGGACCTCATCTCCAGGTGCGGGGAGTCCCATTTATCGTTTTTTTAATTGATGAGTCTGCATTCGATCGGTCGTTGGACAATGATGCTGACTCGGTGTTGCTGCACGTGCGGTGGCTGGCCTTACTGCTGACTTTGCGATCTGATGTGGTCGTTGTCTGGATGGCCTGTTGCTGTTGTTGTATTTGGTTGGTTCTGGTATGTAACTCTTGTCTAATGTATGGAAGATTGCAAACAAATTGCAAAAATTGCGTTTAGCACGCTCCGTTGGCCTGCAATCAAACGAGGGTACTTACGCGCCTGTTAGAATTCTTTTTTCTGTGTGCATATTCGATGGCATTAAAAACGACCTCCACCCATGCTCCTCAACCAATTCAGTCTCCAAGTTTTCTGATGCGGGTGGAGCACTGAAAAAAAGAACGGGACAAATATTATCGACGCACCAATCATCTTGAAGAAACACGACCATAACATATTTTAAGAGGGAGTCGATAGATACTTACGGTCTACTACGTTTTACGGAGAGCAAGTGGAGATTTTTTAATTTCACTTTTATATTGGATGAATAACAAAATTTCGTTGGTATTTTTCGCAAAACGACGCAGCAAAAGCAAAACTTGGTAGCAGTTTCCAAGCACGGCTTGTTGCGATCTCTAAAGAGCAATCTATTCCAATTCATCTAACAATACTTTCGAAAGATTAACCCAATTTGGGTGAAATTGAAGTTCTAGAAGTAATTGGGTGTTGCACCAACCGGGGGACTTGTCGAATATCCAATGATTTCATGATTCATTCCGCCCAGCCAAATCACAATGTTGTGAGATATGGAGCAATCTCACGCGAAAGCAGTAAATGACAAACTTCAGTATTTTAGATTTGAGCCGAAACTTTGCAAACGTGTCTCGGAACAGCAATATGGGAACGGTCTCTGGCATGAGGAACTGGTTGTTTTGATTACGAGAGAAGCTTTGGAAGGGCTTGGTGTTCTTTTGCAGAGAAAGCTGTCCGGAAACGGCATGATTCCCTGTTCATGAAACAAAATTTACTGAGCAAAACTGCTTTTTATCTTCAGTAAATGAAAATTGCTGCTTTTAACGAAATCATGAGCAACAATTTTTTTCAAATTTTAAGTATGACACAAATTCAACCAACGGTTTAATACACAAGGTATGCTATATCGCACTCATCAGTAGAAATCCATTGCTCATAATGGCGTAATTCAATCCAAGTTTCGTTTTCCAGTTCTTGAGCATCCACAGTTCGAAATCTTTGATTTTTCGACAGTTTTCAACGTTCTACGTGGTATAGCAATATTTTGATCCTTTTTCACATTGGTGTGTACATATAACTAAAAGTTCCACACTCAACACAAACTATTTTGGTTAATACTGTTGAGCTGGGTTTACCGTTGTGGGATTGATAACAATAAGGATGAAGTAATCTCCTATAACTTTAAAATTATTAATCCGAATCCGGTGAAAATCATAAAAAAAGTTGTTGAACATAGTTTTGGTGATGGAATATATCTCGAATAACTTGCGTGTTTCTTTAAGCTTCTAGTCACTCATGAAATGAAACTCAAAGTATCTGCAAAAAATGGTAACCTTTAGGGAGAACATTACAATACACTCATTTCGACTAGAAATCTGGAGTTGAATCAGTATTTTGGTTTTGAAAGGTACTTCTTAATAAACATATATTGATCTTATGAAAATTCTTCCCTATGAAAAACCGTTTGATCCATTTTTGGTCCAGGTTGTTTCTGACCCTTAAACAATGGCTTTTTTGTCCCATATTTTACTAGCTGAAAGAAAAATAGAATAGGCATTTAAATTAATTTTAATGGATTAAGTTGTCAATGATTTTTTTATGTTAAAACTTTGTACACTTTTTCTTGGGACAGTATTTTCTGAAATGAATACTTTTACTGTTTTTCTGAGAAATTGTTGTAATAAACTACTAGTGCCTTTAAAGTTACTTTGTCTTTCAAATGAATATATCTTGGTTGTACCATTCTAAAGAAAATTTTAGCAGAATGATGGAGGTATTTGAAAAGGTGGCAGTTTTTGACATAATCGTAGGTTTTTATATGCCAAAATTATGTACCAAAGGAAGCCTTCTAGCCAGAAAGCCAGCCTTTATTGGTTCAAGGCAATATTTGGCATTGATTTTGTAACGTAGTTGTAGAATGTCAGAGGCAATTGATCCAAATGCTGGGGAGGAGAAAATTATATGGAACTGTCAATGTGATAAAGCAGATAGAGACAAAAAGAAATGAAATCAAAACAAAAATATTATTCTACTAAAGCTAGTAAAGAGTCGTTTATTGAAATCAGTTTGGTAGAACAGTTAATATTTACATATATTGAAAGGTGTTGAAGTAATGCATACATACATGGGAATCAAATCAAGGGAAGAAGAAATGGAATTTATAATAAATATTCTTAGAATGGAAACATTACTAATAATATAATTCATGTTTAATTTATATTTTTCTGACTAAATCAAACGAGTAGACTGCATGTATTAAGTATCCAAAAAGATGGAGTATCTAAAAAGAGAAAAATAAAACAATAAATTAATTAATAAAAACATTTAAAAATTGGTAGAAAAATAAGCAAAAAAGGGCGATTCTGGGTGGAATATCTGTTAGGATGTAGAGGAGACTGTCTGCAATGAAGGGATGATATTTAAAAATAAATACAGAAATTATTTTTCAGTTTTAGTCTGGATTACTATACTGGAAATACTATATAATATTTCGTCTGTTCAAGTGGCTCGTGTCAAATTTTATAGGTAACTTTAAAATTTATGATAAATGAAGAGAGACAACTTCCAACAAATACTATGGTTTTCCATTGCCACCTCTGCATACATACTAAAAGTAAATTAAAAAATCGGAGAACAATTGCCCAGCCTCAAACATGTCAAAAATCAGCAAAATCAAAAATTCATTCTATATTTACTTACATTATATGCACGTTTTTGGTTCGATAAAGATACAAAATATTGGGCAATTGTTTTAATTTCAGTACTGTCGAATCAGCAATCCGTCATACATACTACGGCTAAATGGCTGGAAGCATATTTAAAGTTGTCCTGAACTGTCTGCTGTCACAGGATGCGTTGTCACCAAATGGATGTCTTTCGACGCACCGGTGCCACCGTAGTTCTCTTTCAGCTTTCGGCCGTGTACATCGTCTTGCTGGCTCCAATTACGGTCAATGTCAAAACAATAGAGGTGAAAAGGATGAGCACGTTTACATTTTTCCTTGACTGCATACGCCACGGGATATATTCCAGCCAGTGAAGTCATGCCTGTAAATGATTAATTCAATCACTGGTTTCATGCAATAAAATCACCTTACGATACTTATCACAATGCTACTATTCCGCATAGATAATGGCTGAGCTTAATGTAGATGGGTTTGATGATATGTTTGATTTTCACTCGCGTACAGAGCAGCTCATACGTTCAGTATTGATAAGATGATAAAAATAACCGACACTAAGCTCGTAATCAAACCAAAAATAAAAGAACGACCGATAAGTGACACAGTAGCGATTCAAATGTGAGGGTAAGTTTCACGTTGACTCACCGGTTATTGCATGTATGACTGGAAATGTTGTCGTTTCTTGCCTGAAGCAAATTTCAATGCGGAACCGTTAAACGCAGCATCCAATCACCTTTGTAATCCAATGTAGACGTCACTTCATCCTCAGGTGTGTTCACCATCGAGTTTGCTAAGTAGAGCGTAAAGGCCCAAACGTAATGCGACTTGGAAAGGCAGCCTGACAGTTGTTGCAAATGAAATCAGTATGTCCAATTGGAATCAACTTGGATCTAATCAGTTTTCTATCCGACAAGTAGGTTTAGTTAGATTGGCCTTCCATGCTGTCGTCATTCTGCTTCCGTTACAACTGCGTTCGAGCCTTAAGGAATGATACCGCCATGAAAAATGGTACTGCGAACATTTTAACTGTTGCATTAGTAACCAATCGAAATTGTTTTCATGACATATGCTTCCAACTGCCGTAAGGAACAAGTGCTTTGGTTAGGAAATTGTTAGTTCCATTCATATAGCCTCACGTATGATAAAATAGATAGCGCCAGATCTAATCAGAATGTGTTAACAGTGCTGAACAAAACCTGTGTATTTCACAACCGATTCGGATGAATTTCTTTTTGAATTAACGTCTAAGGGGATTCTTGACGCAACTCAATGTGAATGTTCACTGTTAACGTGACGCCACTAATTTATATTTAAAAACATGATTAGAAACCGGCTATTGTCGGAAGCCAAATCTACTGAGATTTTGTACCTGATACGGTAGCTCAGCAATACGTGCAACAGATTGGACATACGCTTATCTGGTCATTGAAGACGGCACACGTTTTTGACGTGGATTTGAATGTAGGTGAAGTGGAATCAGATAGAGGTAGCTAGTGGTTATTTGTTGATTTGTGGTGTATTCGATAAAAATGGCACACATATACCATCAAAAATTAAACTGATTATCGGATTTTCTTGAAATGTTCA